>JASDQU010370249.1:0-11411 GCA_032191745.1 Picea mariana
CCTGAGAATGTAATGCCTCCACTGGTAGTAGGCTTGCACAATGGAGTTCATTTCTTTGTCATAAGTAGGGTACTTATGGACAACATCTGATAGTGTCTCACTATGATAGGCCATGGGGTGGCCATGCTGAGTGAGAGCTACATGCACAACATAGTCTAAGGCATATGTCTCAATCTCAAAGGGTTGTTGTAGGAAAGATAACAAAAGTACTGGGGTTGAGCACAAGCGTTGCTTCAAATCATTAAATGCTTGTTGTTGGGATAGGCCCCACACAAAATTGGCCTTACCACCACCCCTGGTTACTTGGCTGAGGGCCCATGCAATATGGGAGAATCCTAACATGAACCTGCGATAGAAATTGTCAAGGCCTAAGAATCTCCAAAGCTCTACGAGTGTGGTTGGGGATGGCTAGTCACAGATGATCTGGATCTTGGTTGGATCCACATGCACACCATGCTCATAAAAAATGTATCTTAGGTACTAGACCTTTTCAATTCCAAAGGAGCATGTTTCCAAGTTGGAATATAGTTGGTGTTGTCGTAAATTGTGTAGAACCTATTGGATATGCCCCAAGTGTTCCGCCCAAATCTTGTTGTAGATGAGGATTTCATCCAAATACACCACTACAAAATAATTGGTGAAAGGACACAATATATCATCCATCATCATCATGAAATTTGTTGCGGCATTTTTCAAACCAAAAGGCATGACCAACAATTCAAAAAGACCTTCTTTTGACTTGAAGGCATTCTTCCATACATCTATCTACTCTATTTGAACCTGATGGTAGCCAGACTTCAGATCAATCTTACTAAAGTATTTGACCCCCTTGAGCTGATCAAGGAGATCATCGATTGAGGGAGTCAGGCACTAGTTCTTGACTGTGATCTTATTTAGGGCTCTGTAATCAATGCAGAGTCGTCAGGTCTCATCTTTCTTCTACACAAAATGAACGGGCTTCAAAAAGGTGATGAGATGGGTTAGATGTGCCCCTTGTGGAGAAATTCTTGGATCTAACACTTTATCTCCTAATTTTTATAATAGAGAGTGACGATGGAAAATACCACTGGGTAGTGATGCACCCAGGGTTATATCGATGGAATGCTTGACTTGATAGTGCAGAGGTACCCCTATAGGTGAGGAAAAAATGTCTTTGTATTCTTCCACGACCTTATCCATTTTGTTCTGCTGCATGGAGAGGTGATCCAGATTTTATGAGTAGAATGAAATGAATACATATTATTAATATATGCTTAACACAAAATAACATAGATACAATAAAATTAGGTTTCTATTCAATAAGGAAATAAGCTGACACTGTAAAATGCAGCGGAAAACAAGCTTGTTGGAATGGTGGCGGCTTATGTCTGAGAAGAGATGTGACAGCTATGCTCATTCACAAGAAGAACCTTACAATGAGGCTCTGAAGGCATTTTTACAATAAAGAGGAATTCCCAAAACCTTAGACATCCAAAAACCTAACCCTAGGAGATGAAGCGCCAAAAGTCATGTGGGCCCCGTTTGGGTAAGTTAGTACACCAACTTCCCGGGGTCATAACTTTTGCATACGATCTTTGTTTTAGGCGTAAGATAGCCCATTGGAAAGATATATCCGAGGACTGCAATAGTTGAAGAAAATTTTGTGAGCGCAACATACCCAAAAAAACGTCATTTAGGGCCTCAAAACAGCTCCAGAAGTTTAGGAGCCGAAAAACTGCTAAAAATAGTAAAATACCAAAATTGCCAGAAAGTTGTTTTGAGCCTGCTGGAAAAGGTGGGTGGCCACTGATATCTAGATGGATCAATCCTCCATCCTTAGGAAGAAATGGTTTCCATTGCATTGATTTCTCCCATCAGATGAGGAAATTTCTGCTGAATTTGGCCCCGGGTGAGCCACTTGCCTTGGTGCAGGAGCTACTCTGCTTTGACAACTCGATAAAGATGGATCTTTTTTGTCGAGTGCCCTTGATCTATGTGTCCACAATATGATCATTGGATTCCTATTGTATGCAATCTAGGTTGAGATCTATTGGTGTCAGTTGTTCTTCTACATCTTAGGTGTCCAATAATGGTGGGAAATAAGGCCAAAGGAGGTCCATGTTGAACACTAGGTGCAGGCCAAGGAAAGGAGGAATGTTGAGCTCAAAAGCATTATCCCCCATAGCCTTGGTGATGGTGTACGAACCATAATGGAGTGGGTGAAGCTTTTTATGGGGGCCTATAAGGCATTATTTCTGCAAGTGCAACCAAACTTTGTCACCCACCTGAAACTTATGTGGCACCCGATGTTGATCATGACGCCGAAGTGTCCTACCACCCGACTATAGTGGGATTCCCAGATCATCTTCGCTCACTCGCTTGATGGAACACATATATGGCCCATAAAACACAACAAACCATCCTAAATATGGAAATTATCGACAACTACCTTTGCACCCAACATTTGGTAGGTGGTGGCGAAGTCCAGGTCGGTATCATAGAGTTGGGGCCATCCAGAGGTCTCATGGTCGCAAGAGTCTAGCAGTGTGGTGAGTGTCGCAACTGGTGGTCTGCTAAGGAAATCAATGACGTGGTTGGTGCTTCCTATTTTATACTTGATGTTGAGGTGGAATTTTTGCAAGTATGTGGACCACTTTTGATGGCGTTCATTCTGCAATTTTCCTTGTGTCTGCATGAACTGCAGTGGCTTATGATCAATGTGGATGACTGTCTCCTTCCCAAGAATGTAATGTCTCCACTGGTGACAGACTTTCATAATGGATTACATTTCTTTGTCATAAGTAGGGTACTTATGGACAACATCTGATAGTGTCTCACTATCATAGGCCACGGGGTGGCCGTGCTGAGTGAGAACGACACCCACATCATATTCTGAAGCATCTGTCTCAATCTCAAAGGGTTGTTGCAGGTCTAGTAGTGAAAGTACTGGGGTTGAGCACAAGTGCTACTTCAAATCATTGAATGCTTATTGTTGGGACTGGCCTCACGCAAATTTCTCCTTACCACCACCCCTTGTTATTTGGCTGAGGGCCCATGCAATATGGGAGAATCCCAACATGAACCTGCGGTAGAAATTGGCAAGGCCCAAGAAGATTCAAAGCTTAGTGAGTGTGTTTGGGGCTGGCCAGTTATGTATGAATTGGATATTGGTTGGATCCACATGTACGCCATGTTGATCAACGATGTAGCCCAGGTAATGGACCCTGTCCATGTTGAAGGAGCATTTTTCCAAGTTGGCGTATAGCTTGTGCTGCCGCAGGGTGTGCAAAACCTATTGAATATGCTGTAAGTATTTGGCCCAAGTCTTGCTGTAAATGAGAATGTCATCCAGATACACCACTACAAAAGTATTGGTGAATGGTCACAGGATATCGTCCATCATTCTCATGAAAGTGGTTGGAGCATTTTTCAAACCAAAGGGCATGACCAACCATTCAAAAAGGCCCTCCTTTGACTTGAAGGTAGTCTTCCATACATCTGTTTGTTCTATCGAGACCTGGTGGTAGCCAAACTTTAGATCAATCTTACTGAAGTATTTTCTCCCATGAGTTGATCAAGGAGTTCATCGATTTGGGGAATCGGGTACCAGTTTCTGACTATGATTTTATTTAGAGCCTGGTAATAAATGCAGAGTCGCCAAGTTCCATCTTTCTTCTGTACTAGCACGATTGGGCTCCTGTAAGGTGATGAGATGGGATGGATGTGCCCCTTGTGGAGAAGTTCTTGGATCTATCGCTTGATCTCCTCATTCTCTAACAGAGAGTGGTGATATACTAGCCCATTGGTCAGCAATGTGCCAGGGGTCAAATCGATGGGGTGCTTGACCTAGTAGTGCAGAGTTACCCCGGTGGGTGAGGAGAAGATATCCAAGTATTCTTCCACAACCTTATCTACTTGCTTTTACTATGTGGAGAGGTCAACCACAGAGACCCTAGATGTGGCTGTGATCTTTCACTTATTCTAAGAGCAAATCATGAAGAAGACAAACTCCCCCATTCGAGAGATGACCTTCCTGCATTGCTTAGCAAAGATCAAGGAAATAGCACTAGGTGGGACAGCCTCAGGTATCCTGTACAATTTACTGTTCAAATTAATAATAACACTACGAGGCCTAGACTCGTATACAGCATGACATTTCCATAAATAAGTCTGGCCCAAAAGAACATCACAAACTTCAAGAGGAGCAACATCACACAATACCTCTTCTTTGAAGGGCTTGATGTCGTACAACAGTCGACACTGTTGGCTCACGTGGAGATCACTTCCTTGGCAGAGCCATCCAATGGTGTTGGGTTTTGGGTGCGCCGTTGTCGGCAGGGCCAACTGCTTGACAACCTCTATTGAGATGAGGTTCTTCTGGCTACCACTATCAATGATGATGTGCAGCGGGATGCCTTTTACCTACATCTGTGAATGGAAGAGGCACTCTCCATCTTCTGGCTCATCTAGTTCACCATGATGGAGCTTGGTGGTAGCAACGGTGGCACTAGGTTCCATGTCAATGATCCTTCTTCCCCTTTCTAGTTTTGACTCAGAGTCAGAACCCACATCTAATTCAAAGGATTTCACTTCAGCCACCAGCGAATGCTTTGAGTGGAAGTCAACAATGTTATGCCAAGGGATCTTATGGAAGTTGTACCACTTCTCGGTATCTTTCTTTGTCTTTCTGGTGTCCTTCTTTGCTTGCATCTTGGACTGGTTTTCCTGATACTGTCCATCTTTTCTCTATCCTTTGATCTATGGGTTGGGGCTGCCCTTTCCTAGCTTTTGTTGTGAGGGGTTCCCCAGCCCAAATTGTCGCGTATTTTGTTTGAGCTTCTACTCGATTTTGATGGCATATCGGCAGGCCGCGCCCAAGGATGATATGTCTATAAATTCCATTTCGGTTTGGATGTATCTATGCAGAGCATCACTATACTTGAGCACCAGATGTCGCTCTGAATCTTTGATACCCAGCTTGGTACGCAAGGTATGGAAGATATTTGTGAAATCTGGCACTGCTTGGTCTCTTTCTTGCTGCAGTGTGTTCCATTTGGTATACAAGTTGTCATAACTTATGATAGGGTAGTATTGTTCCTTAATAGCATCCCTGAAGGATTCCTAGGTGGCCATGACTATAAATAATGAGGGTTCCTCTGTTTACTTTTGTTCATAGAAAGTTTCCCACCAATCTTTGACATGGGGAACAGCTTTGAGGAGCGCAAAAGTAATATTTTCTCTATTCGAAAAGTTATGGACAAAAAAATACCCTTCTAGTAGATTTAACCACTTGTCTACAACATCTGCATCTATATAACCTTCAAATATAGGAATATCAAAATTTATTTGTACCTTGAAGGGGGCGGTGCCTCCGCTCGAAGAATATGCGTCGCCTGTTGGTAGCCGCCGAAGGATTTGCACGAAACTATCCATCATCTCGTTCCTTTGTTGTGTGAGGGCTTCCTCAATCAATAGTTTAAAAGGATCTCCTCTCCCATCATATTTCTTTTCTCCTTCCATGAGAGGTTGCTTGGGCATGTGAGATCTTTTGTCCTCAAGAGAAAGAAGCTTGAGACCCAACTCTTTGTACTTCGACCTCGTTGGGGACATGCATTAAGACAACAAGGAGAAGACCGCTCTGATACCACTGATCTGTATTTTATGAGCATAATGAAATGAATAAATATTATTAACAAATTCTTAACACAGAATAACAGAGATACGGTAAAACTAGTTTTCTATTCAATAAGGAAATAAGCTGAAACTGTAAAATGCAGTAGAAAACAAGCTTGCTGGAATGGTAGCGGCTTATCTCTTAGAAGAGATGTGATGGTTGTGCTCATTCACAAGAAGAAACTTACAATGAGGCTTTGAAGGCCTTTTTACAATAAAGAGGAATGCCCAAAACCCTAGACATCCAAAAACCTAACCCTAGGAGATGAAGCGCCAAAAGTCACCTGGTCCCCGTTTGAGTAAGTTAGTACATCAACTTCCTGAGGTCGTAACATTTTCATACGATCTTCATTTTAGGCATACGATAGCCCATTGGAAAGATATATCCGAGGAATACAAAATTTCTAGAAAATTTTCCAATCACAACATACCCAGAAAAACATTGTTTAGGGCCTCAAAACAACTCCAGAAGTTCAGGACCCGAAAAACTGCTAAAAATAGTAAAATACCAAAATTGCTAGAAAGTTGTTTTGAGCCGACTGGAAAAGGTGGGTGGCCACTGATATCCACCTAGATCAAGAGGTCAACTACAGAGGCCTTGGGTGTGGCTGCAATATTTCACTCATTCTAAGGAGACTAACGAAGAAGACAAACTTCCAAGTCTGAGAGATGATCATTCTGCATTTCTTGGAAGAGATCAAGGAAATAGCACTAGGTGGGATTGCCTCGAGTATCCTTTACAATTTCATGTTCAAAGTAATAATAACACTTGGAGGAATAGACTCATATACAACATGACATCTTCATAAATAAACTTGGCCTAAAATAACATCACAAACTTCAAGGGGAGAAACATCACACAATACCTCATCTTTGAAAGGCTTGATGCCATACGACATGTGACACTCTTGGTGGACGTGAAGATCACTTCCTTGGCGGAGCCATCCAATGGTGTAGGGTTTTGGGTGTAGAATTGTCAGAAGGACCAACCACTTGAAAACCTCCACTGAGATGAGGTTCTTCTGGCTATTGCTATCAATGATAAATTCCAACGGAGTGCCTTTTACCCACATCTATGAATGAAAGAGACGCTCACCTTGCTCTAGCTCATCAGGTTCATCGAGCTGGATATTAGTAGTAGAAATGGTAGCAATGGGTTATGCATCAATGATATGTCTCCCCTTATATGGTTTTGACTCAGATTCGAAACCCGCATCTGTTTCATAGGATTTCACCTCAGCCACCATTGACTTCTTTGAGCGAAAATCAACAGTGTTATTCCAAGGGCTCTTATGGAAGTCGCACCACTTCTCAATGTCTTTCTTCATCTTTCTATTGTCCTTCTTTTCTTGTGGCTTAGACTGGTTGTCTTGAGGCTTCCCATATTTTCTCTTTCCTTTTTTTATGGGTTAGGGTTTCCCTTGCTATGCTTCTGCTGTGAGGGGTTACTAGGCCCAAACTTCTGCATCTAATTTATTTTTCTCACAGAAAGTATCCCACCAATCTTTGACATGGGGGATGGCCTTGAGGAGCACAAATGTAATATTTTCTCTATCAAAAATGTTGTGGACAAAAAAATACCATTATATAATATTTAAACATTTATCTATGACATTTGCATCTATTTGACTTAAAATATAGGAATATCAAAATTGATATGTACCTTGAAGGGGGTGGCGCCTCCGCTTGAGGTAGATGTGTCGCTTGTCGGCAGTCGTCGAAGCATTTGTGCAAATTTGTCCATCATCTCGTTCCTTTGTCACTCGAGGGCTTCCTCGAGAAACATTTTGAAAGGATATCCTTTCCAGAAATCTTTTTTGCTGCCTTCCATGGAAGGTTTCTTGGGTGTGTGAGAGCAGTTGTTATCAAGAGAAACAAGCTCGAGACCCAACTCTCTATACCCTGACCTCATTGGGAACATGCACTAAAAAATGACAAGGAGCAGGCCGCTCTGATACCACTGATCCGGATTTATGAGAAGAACAAAATGAAAGAATATATTTATAATATTAACATAGATACACAATGAATAATAACAAAGATACAATAAAAATTGAATTCTATTAAATAATAAATATGTTGAAACTATAAAATGCAAACTGAAACAAGCTTGCTAGAATGGTGGCAGCCTATCTCTGAGAAGAGATGTGATGGCTATGCTCATTCACAATAAAATGCATACAATGAGGCCCTAAATGAATTTTTACAATAAACATCAATGCCAAAATCCTAGACATCCAAAAAACCTAACCCTAGGAGATGAAACGCCAAAAGTCATGTGGGCCCCGTTGGGGTAAGTTAGTACATTAACTTCCCAGGGTCGTAACATTTGCATACCATATCTGTTTTTGGGTGCATGAGGAGCTTCATTTAGGGGACAAATAATGCCTTTAGTGATCATTGAGGTGCCTGATCGACAAAAAATGTCGTTTAGGCCCTCAAAATGGCCCCGAAAGTTAAGGACCCGAAAAACTGTGAAAAATAGTAAATTGCTGAAAAAATGTTTTGAGCTAGTTTGAATAGGTTGGTGGAAAATGATATCCTCCTGGATCAATCTTTCCCCCCTAGTAGGAAATGGTCTCCATTGCTTTGATTTTACCCATCAAATGAGAAAATTTCTGCTAAATTTGGGCCCGGGTGAGCCACTTGCCTTGGTTCAGGAGTTGCCCTGCTTTGACAACCCGATAAAGTTGGATCCTCTATTGGTGAGTGACCTTAACCTGTGTGTCCATGATATTATCAGTGGATTCCTATTCCATGCAGTCAGGGTTGAGCTCTATTGGTGTCAATTGTTATGCGATCTCCAAGGTGTCCAATAATGGTGGAAAATATGGTCGAAGGAGGTCCACATTGAACATTCGATGCAAGCCAAGGAAGGGGGAAATGTTGAGCTCAAAATAATTGTCACCCACAACCTTGGTGATGGTTTAAGGTTCATAATGGAGTGGAAGAAGCTTCCGATGAGGACCTGTAAGGCGTTATTTCTGCAAGTGCAACCAAACTTTGTCTCCCACCTAAAACGTGTGTGGCACCTGGTGTTGATCATGGCACTTTTTGTACTTGGCATTGGACTTATGTAAAATATATTGAACCTATTTGTGGATGTGCTAGATTCACTTAATGAATCTAGAAGCTTTTTCAGCGTCATCCAGAGCATGGGACGAGTCGGCCTGGGTGGTCGCAAGGGGTAGTGCAACATCCATGGGATCCAATGGTTGGAATCCCAACCCCACCTAAAAGGGGATGTGTTCAATTGAGCTATGTATGGATCTGTTTTAGCTGTGTTTAACATAAGGAAGAATCCCCTCCCATGTGTGTGGGTGATTGGAATTGTACATGTGAAGGATATGCATGATCATTCGATTGACGACCTCAGTTTGGCCATTCGTCTCGGGGTGGAAGACAGTGGATTTGGTGAGCTTGGTGTCCAACAATGACCAGAGGCTCGACCGGAATGTGATGAGGAACTAGTTGTCCCAATATAAGATAATGGTTTGTGGGATACCAAAATGTACCCACACTAGTTCAAAGAATATCTTGGTAGTGGCCTCCATTGTGATGCTCTTCTTGCAGGAAGCCATAGTCGCCAACTTGGAAAAGCGATCAACAACCATAAAAAAAAAATCATTTCCTTGATTGGTGGATGGAAGGCCTAACATGTAGTCCATTGAGATGGATTCCTAGGGATTTTTAGGAGTAGGAAGAGGGGTGTACATGATTTTTTTCTTAGTGTTCGTTTGGGAAATAACACATGCAGTGCAGGACCCGATATACTTGTTGACATCATGTCGAACCTCTGGCTAGTTAAAATGTTGTTGCAACACTGCCACTGTCTTTTCGACATTGAAATGTCCTGCCTCCTGACTGTAGTGGGATTCCCAAACCAAATTCACTTGCTCGCTTGATGGAACACAGAGATGGACCATATGACATAGCATCCCATCCTGAAGATGGAAATTAGTGAGATCTTTGTTGGTGCAAAACATCTGGTAGGTGTTAGCGAAGTCACGATATTTCTCATAGAGGTGAGGCCATTTGGAGGTCTCATGGCTACAAGATTCTAGCACCATGGTGAGTGTCACAAGTGGAGATCGATTGAGGCAATAAACAACCCGGTTGGTACTATATGTTTTATACTTGATATTGAGGTGGAACTGTTACAAGTGTGTGGATGACTCCGGATGGCGATCATTCTGGAATTTTCCTCGTGTCTTCATAAACTGTAGTGAATTATGGTCAGTGTTGTTCCTGAGATTTATTCTAGGCTCACAGAATAATTTCAGGCATCCAAAGATTTAAGAGAATGGTTTTTGTAATTCTTTTCTACCTTCAGTTTTAAGATGCAACTTCAAATGAATTTTAATGATTAGAAAACATAGAGGCAAGGTCTCTTTCTTTGAGTTTTTTTAAATTTCAATCTTATGAAAAGTAGAATTGATTAACAAAAGACTGTCAAAATAAAATAAGGTATCAAATATAGATAAATCTTACCTTATCCGTAGTAGAATAATTATGAAGGAGAAATCCTTGATAGTTGATTTAAAATGAGGAAAATTACGCAGATACATGTCTTGTTTTACTCACAATAATTAAAAAAGAAACATTGTAACTGAACAAACTTCCAATATATAGATCATAGTAGATTTATTACTAAATTTTGTTCTTTGAATCTTCAAGAACCATTGAGTGAAGAAAATATGATTAGGAAATGGAAATACACAGAAAGCACATAACTCAAGGAAATGAGATGTAGAATCTTTGTCTTGTCTTTCTAATTGATATTCAGTAAGTTATCTTTTACATTTGGCAAGAAGAATCCTCGAGGAGATCTTAGATTTGTTTATTTATACAAAAATATCTTAAAAAGACGTAGTTAGACATTCCACATTCTTCAATCTCAAAATATAATACAATGAAAACTAAAATAAACAATGAAGATATTTTTTGGATTTGCTGAGATTTATTTTGCTTGTTGGCACTTGACTTTCCCTTTATTTGCTCGCAAATGTACTTGGTTTTTTTTTATCATTGAGTTGAGCATGCAGTTCCATTAGTTCCACAACGAACTTGGAAGGTTCGATATTCTCATTTAACTCAAAAGAGAAAAACAATGTGTACCAATGGTAATTTCTCTTGAATTTTCACAACTGCCTATTGTGTAGTCTGATATTGTAAACTTGGTTTTACCAGCAGATCATTGACCATCTATAAATCAACAAGATTTACCTGTTGGATATCATTTTGCACATTCTCTCTGCTTTTCTTTAGATTCTCTTTTCTCTTTCTGATCTCAATTTGTACAAGTGTATCATGAATACCATTGACATCAATCTTAGTCATTTTTAAATCTACTGCTGAAAGAGAATTAATACAAGCCTCTTTTGCTTCTATGGTTAATCTCTTAATTTCTTCGAGATTAGTTTCCCATCATTTTAAATCCATTTCTCCCTTTATCTGCTCAAACTGTGAAAAATGAGCAATCCCAGGCACATTGAGTTTTTTTCTCCATACTATGAATTCTTGGAATTTGGACCTGGCCATATAGGCTTTTGTTACACATTATTTCCGTCATACCTATGACCGTTAATGATGTAAACCTATATGTTTCCTTCAGAGGGGTTAGTGGCCTGAGTTCCAGAAGACAGAAGGGAGAAGAACTTTTCCTGAGAAAAGAAGTTGCATTTTCCCTTGTAAAAACCCTGTAAAAAAGGAAGTTCGTAGGTTGCTATATAGGCAGGGTGCGAGAATGCCTAATTCTC
>JASDQU010370250.1:0-10215 GCA_032191745.1 Picea mariana
GTGTAAAGATCTGCGGCCATGAAACAAGCACTCAGATCAATGGCTCAAAATGATTTTCGGACCCCCCTGACTGATCTGCTTTTAACCAAGGGGGGGTCCAGAATGGAATCTTCCCTCTGGCGGGCCCCTCTTTATACGTGGCGTCAATTTAATGGTCTCGAGTTCCATCACCGCCTCCTGTCTGACATACATTCGTCACATCTTGACGTCATTGTCCAACTTTCTGAAAATGGTCACATCCCATAAACTTATGTCAGTCCTTTCCCCTCAGTCTCTCGCGGCAAGCCCCATCACCATGACTTTTATCCCAATCGATCATTGCCACGTCACTTGTTCGTATTCCCTCAGTTACCGTCACCTACCATCTCACATCCCAAATGATCCATTGGCCATTTATTACTGGATAACCTATATGTTATCCAGTTGACCTGTCTCCCATGCCCAACAGACACCCGTTTACTCAAAACTACCCTCATTCTCCCTTTTCTCACCATTTACCACTCATCGCACCAGAGAGTTTTTTACACCGTTGACTCCTCTATTACACTCAGTTGCTCTCATCCACAGTCAGTCGCCCCCACTAACGTTGTTTGTCTTGCAGGTACTGTTGCAGAAATGGTGCCAAAGTCCAAACAAGCAGAAGGAGAGGAGAATCTGTTTCTCCCGCCTCCTGTCGACCTTGACAGGATCCCACTGCTCGACAAAGATTGATTAATCGCAGATACAAAGTGAGATTTTGATTTCGCAGACCTTCAGTCATGGATCAAGGAAGTCTTCCTGGACCAGAGTGATGAAATCGGACTCTGGGAGTCCAATTTACCCCTTTACCTCTTCCCTCAGATTCACCCTTTCCTAGAATTCGCCCTCAAGTGCCAAGCCCACTACATTCCCGACCAAAGAGTCGTCGTCTTCTCGTCCGGAGAGATTCTTTTCCTCATCTCGCTCGAATCCATAGATCAGATGATGCGAATCCCCTGAGTCGACTCTGCGTCACCCTTCAATCTGGTAATTCTTACAGAATTATACCAAAAAATGACATTCCCCCAAAGAGCTCAAATATTCGAGCTTTTCCTTCCCCCATCTGCTCAGTTTCCCTCCACAAATCCTCCTTACCCTTCTTCCATGTTCTCAACTAAAGGAAACCAGATCATCTCATCCCTTTGTGCTTTGTTGGGATACTATTCCGATCAGTGGGTAGATGAACCCATTCTGGGATTTCTATCCGTCTTCTCTACCGATGAAAATCCCACCACCCAGTTTGATTTTAGCACTTTCCTGGAGGACAATATTCATGAGCAGTTCGTAAATTTCGCCATGGAAGGCATTTTCAGATACTCGTCCATATTAGCATACTTGTTCATCTTCTTCCAGGCAGACAAATTTGGCTTTTCCATGCAGAAGATGGATGGAGATGGTAGACCTCAGGCAGTGACAGCATGGACCTCCTTGCTCAAACACAACTCCACTGATTTCAGTTTCAAGGAGTTCATTGATCAATTCTACCACCCTGTGGTAAGTATGCTAAGCGGTAGGCCCGAGCCTTGGATAAACGATGAAGTTCAGAGGATCCTGCACCTCTCGGACCAAACAAAGACAGGTGATTGGTATTTATACCAGGATTACACCGAGATCAAAGTATACGGGTGTGAGTTGGCACCGTATAAGCTGCCCAAGTATCTGCCTGTCAGGATTTTTGCTTTGGAATATATAAGGCAGATAATAAATTTCGATGATATCCATATTGTGTCACTCAAGAAAAAGCAACATCTTAGAATCAAGGGGCAGATTGGTTCCTTCATCTGCAACAATCGTGGCGCTGAGGAAGAAGTAGACAGGATGCTAAGGGAAATGAAGCTCTCCATGAGATTCCCCTGGCATTATGATCCATGTGGGATCATCTCAGAGATGAGGGTGAAGAACAAAAACATCCAATAGGTTCATGAGTCCAGGCCTGAAGTTGAGAAGTTCACAAATCAGACAACCTGGGAGCCCAACACATTGGTCGAAGTACAACAGTAGGATCCCCCGGCCACTGTATCTCAAACAACCACGCCACAGGTCCCGAAGCAGAAAAGACCTCGGAAAGATTTACCTCTGCCTGTCACAGAGGTATCATCCGAAGAGTTCCAGCTGCACACTGAGAGGCCCAAGACTGTGTTAGTTCCTGGCCCTACCGGAGAAAAAGAAGCCCCATCTACAACAGTGACCAAGGTTGATAGGCCACCCTTCGGTTCGAGCCTCCATAAGGTCATAACCTCAGCAGTGTCGGGAAAATCTACAGATTCTCCATTGACCACCCAGCCAGGCAAGGTGGGACCAAAGCTGAGTATCTTCGAGAAGTATGAGTTGATCAAGAAAAGGAACCAGACCCTGACCAACAGTACATGCGCCAAGTTCTGGAAACAGACATCGACTGCACAACATAGGTTACTATCGACATTCGACACCGAGAAGGGCAGAATGCATATGGCATTCCTCTAGGCACAGGTACCAGATCCAAAGGTGATCGCTGACTAAAAGAGGGCCACCTTTGAATTCCAGATGAAGGACGTGCATCCGGCCGATCAAATGGATTTGCACAAGCAGACAGAGGAAATGGTCTTTTACACGCTGGCGCATGCTTCCACTTCTGCGTCCAAACTGCAAGTGTCCCTGAACAATGTTCAAATACAACTCAAGTTGGAGAAGATATCATCCTTTGAAAAGGACAATAAGATCAAGACTTTGGAGGAGCTGGTTCTCAAGATCAGTTACGATCCTTCAAACATGAAAGAAGATGAGGAAATGATAAAGAAGAAGAATGCATACATAGCAGCCTTGAGGAAACAACTGAAGCTCCTACCCACAGAGGATTCACAGGCGAAGGAGATAGCAGAGAAAGAAGGAGAGAAAGATGAAATGCTCAAGCTACTTATGGAGCAGAATGCACAGCTAAAAGAAATGGAAGCTGAGATGGAGAAGCTAGTAAAAGAGAAAGAGCAACTGAAGCCAATGGAAGGCATTCCATTGAGTGTCATTCCAATTTCGGGAGTGAGTACAGCATCAGTGACAAAAGTCCCATCAGCTACTCCATTGACATCCCTAGAGAAGACAACTGACCTGGCTAAGTCTATGGAAAAGATGAACCTGCAGGAAACAGAGATCAGCAGGCTAAAAAAGGAGATTGAGAACCTTCAGAAACTCAAATCTTCCTTCCAGACCAGCCTCTCCAAGGAAAAGCAGGTGACCGATCAGCTCAAGCAGGAGTTACAACAGCTCTGGAAGCAGACAGTGGCAGGAAAGACTTTGGCCGAGGTTAAAGAAAGAATATGGACAGACATCACTAAGTCCATGAACGAGATATGGTCCATGATACAGATAATGTTTAAGCAGAATGAGTTGGTGTTGAGAAGCAAACAGGCCATAGAGAAGATCAGATCGGAACTGGGAGAGATGCCAACACAAGCGAACGAGATCATCAAGTTCCTCAATTCTAAGACGAGGGAAGAGCTGGAAGAGCTGAAAATTGAAGACAGAACAGAGACCATCATTGAGGTCAAAAGAGTTTTGACCAAGACAGGATTAATGCTTCAGCTGGAAGAAAAGGTTTAGACCATGGACCTAGGGGTACAAAGATTTTTTAGTAAAATTGAGGCTCTCCAGAAGAAAGGTCTTCCTGGTCTGAAGGTAATCAATGATAAATTGATGACACTCCTAGACTATAAGAAGAGATTGGACGATGTGGCTAAGGACAGTTCAAAGTTTGCAGGAATTCAGGGGAGCATCACTGGCAAAGCATTCCTAGATGCCCTTCAGTGGGACATCAGTATCCAACATGAGATTTGATACATCTTCCTCTCCAAACCTACCTTCGCCAAGTACACAGAAATGGATGAAGTGTATCGAAGGCTACTCAAAGTCAACGTGCCTAGTCATCTCCAATGGGAGAAACTTTGTGATTTGATCGAGTAGCAGATGAGCTGTCCTAGTCCAATCAGATGAGGTCGTGCAGAGGCTTCATCAACGGTCCACCCAGAAATCAGCGTGCAGTTACACCACATCATCAAGCAGTTCCTAGATTTAGGAAATTTGTTAAGTTAGTTAGGCTAAAAATAGTTTTAGCACGTCCTGGTCATTAATGACAGGATCGTTTGTAATTTGAGTTATAAATACTTCACCTTTCAAAGTATTGGTTGTTGTTGATCTTCACACCCGAAAAGCTATCAGGCTGTAACATTTTTGAAGAGATCTTCCATTAATAAAAAGGAGACACTTTTACAATATTCTTGCGTGTATTCACTGGTGATGTTTTCTCTCTAAGTTGAATGTTATTCTCGCTTTGTTATCATATTGTTTTCTGGATCTGATCTTTAGAAGTAACAAAAGTTGCAGGATTTATCTCGTATACCCTATTTCTGACTCGAAAGATTTTAGTGTTTTATCTTCTGGTGTTTTCAATAAAGAAATTCTTAACTGCTTCTTTGTTGAAATTATCTTTCTCATCTTTTCTGCTATTCATCATTTATGCTACTGAAGGATCCAGTGATTATATTATCTCGGCCTGTGAAATTTTCCCTTTGCATTTCTGGCTTGGATTTCATATTTTATTTAAGACACAGACCCCATAGCCCAATGGATGTGTAGACTATCTCAACCAACTCGACAAATATTATAACGACAAAAAACCGACCTATTTATTTACCTAGCCTAATATTTAAAATTTGAAACATAGCTAAATCATATAGAGAGATCCCTCTCTAAAGTTGGAAGGGCTAGATCCCAGCTTCAAAAGCAGTTGGATAAAGTTACCTTAGTAGATTTCTTCTGTTGTCAACCTCTAGGAAATTTACAGAGTGCTAACATAGTGGCGACCATAGTGGGGAAGAACATATAAAATTTATAACTTCACGTTTTCTTTCCCTAAAAGAAAGTATGTTCCTGAAAGATTGCAAATTTGAAAAGAAAGTAATGTTTAGAGGTTGATTAAATTTGTACATATTATTTTCGGACTCATAAAACTAAAAATACATATATATAAAAATAAAAAAGAAATCTGGCTCCCAAGAAAATTTATACTCGATCTCATCCAGACCCAGAACCTACGATAGTGATAGATAACCCAGAACAGTTGCTCAGGAAAAAGACCATAGTTGAAGGCTCAGTAAGCCATACTCCCTTTCAGAAGTCCCTTTCCTTTTCAAGGGAGCTCGTTACCTTACAAAACCCTGACTTTGTCACCTTTTCCCAACAATGCCTGGTGAGAACACGGTCCGATAGTTTTGTGACTGGAATCATTTTTGACCCAACCGTTTTGCAACCCCAAACCCCTGAAGTTCTATCTCCCACTGCTAAACCGCAAACCACTCCCTCAGCGCTATCCAGTCCCTCCTCATCCTCGTCTTCAGTCACTACCTCGTCGATCACCCAGCCTACTATCCCACCTTCTCCACACATCATGGCGGCTAGATATGCTCCCTTGGTGTTGGCTGTGCCTCTTCATGCCATGCCCCAAGACTATCAAACGAGACTTCCATAGTTCGATGCAACGGGACCTTTAAACACCCAACAACACGTTGATAAAATGAATGATTATTATGATATGCTTGAAGTAGATGAGGCTGACGTTCAAATGAGATTGTTTGCCCAATGTTTGACAGGTGACGCTAAAAAATGGTACAAAGGTTTGTGTGCCGCTTCAGTCCTTGACCTTACCGCATTCCAAAGGAGTTTTCTAGACAGATGGGAGGTAAAGAAAAACCCTCTCCAAATATTGTCAGAATACGAAAATATTAGAAGAAATCAAGGTGAGACAGTGCAAGATTACTGCACTCGTTTCAATAACCTGTACAACGCAATCCCAACTGAAATCAAACCTCCACAAGGTTTGGCATTGATAAAATTCCCTAATGGTTTTGACGCTGACATGTCATACCAACTAAGGGAAAGAAATTCTACCACCCTGGAAGATATGCATAGAAGTGCAATAAGTGTGGAAGCCAATTTGTTGGCAAAAAGGGCATGTCAGAGGTCAGAGAGGAGAGTCACAATTAAAGAGAAACCTTCCACATCAACCTCAGATTCCAAATTGGATTCTTTGGCCAGAGCAATGGAAAGAATGATGGAAAGACTTACTGTGTCAGAAAGAAATCCTCCAAGAGACAACCCACCTGCTCCTCAGGTTCAGAATCCTAACTTCAGGAGAAACCCTCCTCAAATCAGACAGAGAGATCCTAGGGATCAAAGAGATCAGAGAGGTCTGGATCAGTAGATCAGACCTCCCCTACAGGAAAATTATGCTGATGAAGGGGAGGAAGTGATTGAGGAACTAGAGGACACTCACATAAATCTCATGGGCATTCACGATAACGAAGCTATTTTCCTTACCCAAGAAGAGCAAGAACTTTTTCTTCTCAATCAAACAAAAGTAAGTGAAGAAGTTGAAGATGCAGAACAACAGGCATTCGAAAATTCCATTTTGGAGGTACATCAGCAGTATAATCTGCGGAGTAAAAAGACAGAAGGGAGTTCCCTAAAAAAGATGATTGAAACGAAGAAGGTGACCGAAACCAAGAAGGCCTCTGAGCCATCCGCTGAGAAGATTCCTGAAAAGAGCACTGCCGAAGTTCCCATGAAGAAAAACCTTACTATTCTGAAAAGATCGTCACAGCCCGAGGTCTCACTTGCTAATCCACCAGATACTTCTAGCCAGAAGAGTATGGTGGACAAACCAGAATTGATGAGCCAAGGCAGAGCTCCTACACCTTTCAGCCTTGAGGGAGAACTAGCCAAAGTAAAAATTCTCATTCCACTTTCTGAGTTGATGAACAAAGACATTTATCGCTCACAGGTGATTAAAACACTGACCATTGAACCTGACATAGGCACGAAGGCCTTAACCGTCGGATCAACAAACCATTCTGATACTGTGAACCCCACAGATGATCAACCCGAACTTCTGTTCGGACCATAAGTAGATGGCCGAGACGATAATGGTGATGTTGCTCCTTTTTACATCAGTTTAAACATACATGACCTGATCTTGCATAACGCCATGCTGGATTCGGGTGCTTCCCACAATCTGATGCCTAAAGCAGTGATGGAGAAACTGGGACTGGAGGTCACCAGACCTTACAAGGATTTACACTCATTTGACTCCAGTAAAGTTAGATGTATTAGTTTGATCAAGGACCTATGTATCACCTTGGTTTAGATTCCTGCAAAGAGCATGGTAATGGACGTAGTAGTTGCAGACATCCCTCCGAAGTATGCAATGTTGTTGTCCCGGTCTTGGGGGGCTAAGTTGAGAGGTACCCTACAGCTAGATATGTCTTATGCCACTATCTCAATTTTCGGGCAACAAAGAAGGCTATACAGAGAAACATTGATGAAATACATGGTTAGTAGCCAAGAAAAACCGCACAACTATCCTCTTTACTCGGCGCATTCCGATTTGGATTCTTTTATCTTGTACAATGATGGCGACACGGGAGAACAAGATACTTAGCTGGGAGAAGATACATCTAGTCAAGATGAAGGCCAAGAAACCATTGAGGTGGCAAGAAAGAAAAACGTGATAACTGAAGAGCTACTGGCAGATTTCTGGAGCATGGATTTTGATGGAGCAGTAAGCAAAGAAGGAGTTGGAGCAGGAGTCTGGCTGCATAATCACAGGAACATGTATTCAGAAAACCATTCTTACAAATTAAATTTCCAATGCACTAACAATATTGCCGAGTATGAAGCCTTGATGCTCGGTCTGAAGCTTTTGAAAAGAGTTGGTGCTAAACAGATTATGGTAAGAGGCAATTCAGAGTTGATAATTAAGCAAATCAAAGGTGAGTATGCTGCGAAACACCCACGTCTTAGAGCTTATAGGAATGTTGTTCTTGATGCCCTTAGATGTTTCACTGAAGTTGACTTGCAGGTAATGCCGAGGGGACAAAACATTCTGGCGGACGGATTGGCTACGTCATCAGCCACATGTAAGATTCCTTTCCGCTCAACTCGCCCATACACTGTTGAGGTGAAATGCAGACCAACCATTCCTGACAATATCAGGTACTGGCAAGTGTTTGGTAATGATGATCAAATCGAAGACTTTTTGCAGTGTAAAAATGATTTTGAATGTACAAATATAGATTTAGAGAATGAAGATGAAAATGTAAATAGATCTAATTTTGAAATTGATAGTGTAAATAGCGTAGATTCAGGAGAATTAGGCGATGACGAAATGGATGCCGATATTTTACATTTGAAAAGTAATGTTTTGCCTAGGGGTTTAGTTCCTTTAGAGGACTTGTTTGATTTTAACGACGTAGCCAAAAAACTGAAAATTGAAGACAATGGACAAGAGGTAGAGGACTGTAATATAGGGATCGAAGAGAAACCCAGGATGGTCAAACTGTCTAAATCGTTGCCCCCTGAGCAAAAACTCAAATACATTGAGCTGTTCAAAGAGTACTTCGACGTCTTTTCTTGGGGATATGAGGATTTGAAAGCTTATGATACCAACATCATACAACACAGGATTCCAATCAAGGAAGACCAAAAACCATTCAGACAGAAACTTAGGAGGATAAATCCCAAGTTACTCCCTCTGATAGAAAAGGAAATCAAAAAAATGTACGATGCCAAAATCATAGTCCCGTTGCGTTTTTCCATATGGGTCTCTAATTTGGTCCCTACGCGTAAGAAATCTGGGGAAATCAGACTTTGCATAGATTTCCGAAATCTGAATAAGGTCTCCCTGAAGGATAATTACCCCTTGCCCAAAATGGACCACATCCTACAAAGGGTGGTCGGTTCTAGTCGAATCTCTTTGCTAGACGGGTTCTCGGGTTATAATCAGGTCCTAGTCCACCTGGATGACCAAGACAAAACCGCTTTCACCACACCATGGGGCACTTTCATGTATGTGAAAATGCCTTTTGGTTTGATGAACGTTGGGGCCACTTTCTAGAGAGCGATGGATATCGCCTTTGTGGAAGAATCGGGTAAGTTTATTGTCGTCTATTTGGATGATGTAACTGTGTTTTCTCGATCTGATGACGAACACCTGCGACACCTCAGATGAGTCTTCGAGAAATGTAGAAGGTTTGGGATTTCTTTAAATCCTAAGAAAAGCCTTTTTGGACTAGAGGAAGGCAAACTGCTAGGACACATCATCTCCAAGGACGGAATCAAAATAGACCCTAGCAGAATCGAGGCCATACAAAAATTAGAACACCCAAGAAACATCAAAGAATTGCCATATTTTATAGGGAGAATAAACTTTCTACGAAGATTCATTCCCAATCTGGCAGAACTCCTCAGAAACATTACAAATATGCTAAAAAAGGATGTGAAAATAAAATGGGACTCTGAGTCCAGACAGTCTTTCGAACAAGTCAAACGAGCACTCACAGAGGCCCCTGTCTTGATCAGCCCTGGTTTTACTAGGGATTTCTATCTTTTTTCTTTCGCTTCCAAACATACTATAGCAGCGGTATTACTACAAAAGAACAGCGAAGGGTATGAGCAGCCCATAGCTTTCTTTAGTAAGGCGTTAAGAGATGCTGCTCTGAATTACAAGATAATGGAGAAACAAGTTTTTGCCTTGGTAAAAGCTATAAAAGATTTTAGGGTCTACATTCTCCATTCCCATACCATTGCATATGTTCCGAATGCAGTAGTAAAAGACATTTTGACCCAGGACAATCCGGATGGAAGAAGGGAAAAATGGATTGTTGTCATTTTAGAATACGACATAGAGATTAAGCCTACGAAACTAATCAAAGGTCAAGGCCTTGCTAAATTAATGGCTGAATCTAATTTCCATGCTCTTGACATTAATTTTTTAGCTGCAGCAGATGAACAGGGTGAAATGGTGACTCCAAGCATGAGAGAGGTATTTCTCAACTCTCCATGGTACGCAGACCTTATATTCATTTTGCAAAATTTACAAGCTCCCCCTAGTTTGACTAAGACTAAAGCTAGATTTTTGAAGTTGAAAGCCTTAAAATTCTGTATTCTAGAAGGCAATCTGTATTGGAAAGATCCTAGAGGTATTCTGTTAAATTGTTTATTGAAAGATGAAGTTGACAAAGTGTTACAAGAATTTCATGCAAGAGAATGTGGTGGCCATCTGAATTGGAAGGTCACAACCAACAAAATCCTCAGGGCTGGTTTATATTGGCCCACCCTGTTCGCTGATGGACATTATAAAGTGACGGCATGTCATCAATGTCAGTTGTTTGA
>JASDQU010370251.1:0-11411 GCA_032191745.1 Picea mariana
GAATAGATCCATTTCAGAGTATCTCATTAAATGGAGGAAACTACTGGCTGAAGATTCCACTTGGCAAGATGATTCTTTTATACAGAAGCATCTAGAGTTACTCAAGCGTTGAGGACAACACTTGTCTCAAGGGTAGGGGCATGTTAAGCCCTAATATTGGCTCATTACCCCTTAATTGGGGAATATTATATTAGTAATGTTATTTTATTTATGTCAACTTTAGGCCATTAGTTGTAATTATACCTCCTAGTCTCCTATATATACCAAGGACACATTTTCATTTTGAATCATCTTGTACTTGAAAATTTAAGTGGGGTAAAAGGAGGTTGCCCCCTTGAAGAGGCTTATTATCTGAAATTATCTCTTTTTCAAGGTGTTGAGTACTTTTTAAGAGGTTTTTTTTATGCTATATTGATATTTGGTTCTTAACAATAGCAGTTGAAACTGAAAGAGCTCAAGCCTAACTATATGGAATATAAAACCATTTATCATATCATGGAAACACAGGTTAAGTTCACTCAATAATAGAGGATCCATATTTATCAGTTTGTCAAAGAAAGGCATATCCTACACCAAGGCAAGTGGCTCATCCAGGGCCAATTTTAGCAAATGTTTCCCCATATGATGGTGGGAATCAACGCAATGGAGACCATTTATTCATAAGGAGGGAGGATTGATATATGTGGATATTAGTGGCCACCCACCTATTCCACTTACTCAAAGAACATTTTTCCATTTTGGCAATTTTTCTACACTTTTTCAAAGGCTCTGGAAGGTACAAAAGGGGACATCAAGTCTGCATAAGGAAATGGAAAGGCCATCCCAAAAAGTTGCATGGGGCTGAGGAAAAATGTTTTGTAACATATGGATTCACACATGTGACTGCAGGGGTATACTGTGTTACCTAGAGCAAAGTTCGGATCATGCTTTGTAGATTATACCCGAAGGGTGTTTCCATGTTCAAGTTACACTTGCACCGGTAAGTTTCTCTAGTGTTGGTTGGCGTAACTTTTCTTCCTACCATTATCTTGATTGCTTGATTTTTCTTTAGTGAATTTGTAGTGTGTGCTCTGTGGTTCTCCCTAGCTTGACCTTAGAGTGTCGGTTGATCATTTCACAAGGTGGAAGATCAACAACTCTGGCATTCACATAGGATTCATGGTCTACCACCAGTAACTTTGGAGCCACATTCCCCACTTTTGAGGTGAAGGATAGATAAAGAGGGTTCCTTCGAAGTGACTGAGCCACAAAAAACTATACCCAAGCATGTTCCTAAAGAAGATACACTTGCACTGGAGGAGCCTACCATTTCTAACCTCGAAAATGAAGAGTTCAGGCATGCAAACCCTCTAATTGCTGATCTATCAATGCCAATCCATGTTCAGGTAATACCTTCTAAGGTGACTACTCCTAATCATCATTTTGTTAGGAAATTGTAAATGGAAGAAAATAATGCTACCTCTATCGGGAGTCATCATACTCCCATCCCAGTCGTGGCTAGAGGGGGTGTCATTCCCCCTCCCCCACCTTAACCTAGAAGGATTAATTCTAGACAGACACCTACAACTTATGGTAGTGGCATAGTCTCTACAACGACTGCGACCACTATCCCTACTATACATAATGTGTATGGCACTCCTTTTTCATACAGGATGCTAGGTTTCAATAAAATCTTGACTTTAACTTACTCCACTCTACATACTATTGGTATTGGGTCAAGGAGTTCTAATTATCCCTTGCAAGGATCCTTCACGAGAACCTATAATCTGTTTAATTCAATCCCTTACGGTGGGGGTCATATCTTGCCTCCATCCCCCTCGCTTGGAGGTGCTTTCTAGAAACCATCCAGGATTAGTACCAGTTCCATGTTGTTTAGTGGAGGGAGTCACGAGTATTAGTATTATATGAATCTGGTTGGTTCTATTCCTTTCTCTTTGTTTTTTTCTTTCAAAAACAATGCTTTATCCTCGTCCTCATTTTCATTAGGGGGAAACTCCTTATTCAATAAACCCAACCCTATGCAAGGATTTGTTCCTTCATAGGGAGTGATGACAGGATCCTTATCCTCTCAAGGTCTTGGAAATACCTAGTAGAGTTCTATACCTTCATAAGGGATGTCATTCAAGGGAGACCCCTTCCATTCTCAATGCAACCCCGAGCAAGGTTCAATGCCTATGTCAGGAGGATCGGCTAGGGGAAACACGAACTAAGGTATTTGGAATACCATGCAGGGAGAAATCCCTACCCAGGGTATGTCATTGAATTACATGAATCTATCGATGATGCATATTAGCACACAAACTCATTATATTGGTGAAGGACACTCTGGTAAGAAAGTAAACTTTTGCTGGCAACCTGGTGCCATTCAAAATCCAGGCTCCTCTTTTCCTTTAAATCCGCCAAAACCTAGAATACCTTTATTAGAAAATCTTCAATTCCCAGATTTGTTAAGGTTGTTGAATGATCCTATCTTTCATGATCCACATTGGCCTCCTATTCCAACTAATTTTCCCTCAGACATACCCAAATTTGAAGGCAATCCTGGAGATGATCTAGGTGATCATGTTACAATGTTTCACTTATGGTGCTCCTCCAACTCATTTAAGGATGAATCTATCCAATTGTGATTGTTTAAATGCACTCTCATAGGGAGTGATTCGAAATGGTATATCTATTTCGATAGCTCGAAGTATTCTTACTTTAAATACCTAGCTCTTAAACCATTTTCAGCGACCGGTGAGATACAATGTCGGCACAGAGTTGTTGGCCAACTTTGAGCAGACAAAGGTCATCCATATCTCTGATCATATCCGAGAATGGAATCACCAGAAAAGATTGATCAAAGTAAAGGTCCCTTCTGCATTTTTTCTCGAGTGGTTCCTAAATTCCTTGGTGCCTTGTGTCTCCAAAGATGTCATGAATTCCAGAGTGTTCTCTGAGGAAGAGGCTATTATGAGAGCCCAACAATTGGAATTGATTTATTCTCAATTTGGTATGTTGTACGAGATTATTCCAGATGCACCATGGTCAACTTTTGAAAAAACCAAACCGAAGTTTGGGCCTCATGCTGATGGTATAGTAGGATCAGCACAAAGTAATCCCACATATCATTTTTCAAGCCAATTGCAATAGTTATCGCTCCAACAGACTTTGGCTAGCCAAAATCCTAGTTCGGCTGCCCCTGCAACCCAAACATTGGAAGTACATAGTGTGCAAATGAAAAATCCCAAAGGTAACCAAAAACCCGAGGGAAAAAGAAAGGCCAAGGGAAAGAAGGGTAAGGGGGGTAAAAAGGATGTTAACAATGCTAGTGAGGGAAAAAATGAGAAGAATAAGGTTAAGTTTTTGTGTAAGATTTGTGCGGATGATCACTTGACTCATCAATTATGTTGGCTTGGGGAATCCCATAAAATTTTGGCACAACAATATCCTGATGTGTTAACTAACCCTTTCCCTCAAGGGAAAAATATGGCACAAGATTCCTCATCCACAAATGTGACTGGGGGTAATTAGGGATCCCCCATGCTTAATGCTAATAATCGAGCTACAAATATATACATGATGAGATCAAATTCTCATCTTCAGACTAGGGCTTATGATTACAGAATGCCAGAATCTGTTGAGAAGGGAAAAGAGGCTTCCAACCCATTGCCTCCTCTTCATATTGAGACTACTATGGGATAAACTATGACTCACATCCCCAAATGTGCATTTAAGAAAGATTCTCATAATCTGAATCTAAGGGCTGCTCATAACTACTCTATCATTGAGGATCTGTTGCAAACCCCTTGTGTGATTTCTGCCCTGGAAGTCTTCCAAAGTTTCCCCTTAGAGAGAAAATCATTAGTGTCTTCCTTGGGTATTGTTGAGCCAACTAACCTGGGAACTATAATTTTTTACCCTTATGATCATAAACCTCATTTTCCTTACCATGTCACCTTTCAGATAGTAGTGGTTTATGCCACAAAATCATTGACATGGAATATTTTACGCACGGTGGTAGATGAGGCTGCATCAACTTACATTATGTCATTGGCATGTTGGAATGCTATTAGTCAGCCTGAGTTGTATTTGTCATTGATGTTGTTAACTGCATTTGACGACCATTATTTTAGACTGCATGGCATAATCCCTTGCTTCCCTGTGCAGTTGGAGGGAAAAACTATGTGTGTTGAGGTCGAAGTAGTTGATTCACCTCTTGACTACAACCTTTTGTTAGGACAAAGTTGGACCTACACAATGGCATTGGTTGTATCCTCTATTTTTCTTGTCTTATGTTTTCCTCATGAAGGCAGGATAGTAATCGTTGATCAATTATCCTTCTCCCGTCCTAACCCTTCATTGGGGGAATCCACGGTCCTGATGATTGATAACCCGCAGCAAGGTACCACCAACTTAGGTGCTGGATTGTTTCCATCTTTGATGGGAACTTTTTATTTTCTGCCACCTTCAAATGATGTCAAGTTTATTTCGGTTGTCCCTGATCAGCCTAAGGATGCGATCTTTGAAGTAGGTTTATTTCAAAAAAAATATTTTAATGATCCGTGGACTTTACCTTCCCCATCGAATTTGATGGAAGGGGTAAGGCATCCTGGCATGGCTATGCCCCTATCCGTAGTTGAGGTTTCATATAGTATTTTTCATCAAACCTCGACCAACTCTGATATGGATCCCCCTCAATATTTAGATCCTATTCTCGAGCCTATTTGGGCTCAAGACTATATTAATTCTCACGATCCATTGGACTTGGTCTTTCCCTCTAACGAGGCGATTTTAGAGGCAATGATTGGGTCGAATAGACCTTGGGATGATATTCACCATAGATCTTTTTCTTTACCAAAGCTTAGGAGAGTTTACCCTGACCATGAATGGATATGTCACTTGTCCTGTTAACCCTTTGGCCACACACATAATTTATGCTGAGGGAAACATGGAAAGTATAGTTGAGACGATTCCAATTGACATCTCTAAAACCCCTGCCATCATTGAAAATGAGTTCATCGGAGCGGATTGTTCCACCAAGGAGATCTGGGTGTACATTGAATTATTTAAAGAGTTTCACGACATTTTTTCTTGGTCTTATGAGGAAATTCCAGGCATTGACCCTCGTATAGCCGAACATGAGATTAGGACTTATGTCGATGCTAAGCCTATTCAGAAGAAGCTTCTCCTAGTCAACCCTCAAAAGGTAGCGACTATTATGGCTAAGGTATAGGAATTGATTAAGGTTGGTTTCATCTACCTAGTTCAATTAATGAAATGGGTTTCAAACCTTGCTCCTATCAATAAAAACAAGGTATGATTTGTGTGTGCATATAGTTTTGTGATATGAATAAATATTTCCCGAAAGATAACTTTCCTACCCCATTCATTGATCAGATTGACGATGAATGTGCAAGCTATGAAGTTTTTTCTTTTATGGATGGATTCTTAGGGTACAATCAGATTCAGATCAAGCTTGAGGATCAACATAAGACTTATTTCATATGTCCTTGGGGTACGTTTGAATATATAAAAATTCCTTTTGGCCTAAAAAATGTTGGAGCTACTTCTTAGAGGGCCATGTCGTTCACCTTCAATGACCTCAAACATATATTTGAGGCATATATTGATGATTTGTCATCACATTCTCATAAGATATCTGATCATCCCACCCACCTTCGACTTATTTTTTAGAGATGTCGCTACTACCGGATTCGCCTAAATCCAAACAAATGTAGTTTTTGTGTAACGTCGGGATGTTTGTTAGGTTTTATAATGTCCACTAAAGGGATCATGGTCAATCCTCTTAATTTTGAGGCTATAGTTCATTTTCCTCCCTGTGCGCAATCCCATAACTTCAAAGTCTTCAAGGGAAATCCAACTTCCTATGCCAATTTGTTTCCAACTATGTCGAAATAACTAAAGGGTTTATGCATCTTTTGAAAAAATGGGTCTCATTCTTCTGGGATGAAGCAGGTCAATGCTCTTTTAAAGTGTTGAAAA
This sequence comes from Picea mariana, assembly GCA_032191745.1. Taxonomy (NCBI): domain Eukaryota; kingdom Viridiplantae; phylum Streptophyta; class Pinopsida; order Pinales; family Pinaceae; genus Picea; species Picea mariana. The sequence goes on from JASDQU010370251.1 coordinate 5,986, forward strand.
TTTCCTTGGCGTCTTCCTCTCTACTCATTCCTCTTGATTATGGCAAGTATTTCTTGTTATACTTGGATTCAATAGAGCCTACAATTGGTATGGTATTGATTTAGGAAGATGACACGCTCTAGGAACATGTTATATACCACCTCATCCGAGGCTTAGTCGGACAAGAAATCAAATACACTCATGTAACACACCCCGACCACCCAAAAGCCGGGGTACGCCACCTTCAAGCCCTCCCTTGGACTTATTTCTCTTGTCGATACCTTTTAAATTAATAAGGACGCATAAAATAAAAGACTTAACAACATGCACAACAATAACCAACAAACATGCATATTCTAAAGATTCAATTAAATGATAAATAAATACAAACTAGAATACATTTATATACAGGTAAATAATACCATAACAGAGAGCACTTGTCTTTATAAAGATGACACCAAATGGCTGCAGACCAAGGACTTTCTAACCAATCATATACACTACTTTTCCAAATATCAATAGCAGTGTCACCCCCGACCCAGGGCTATGAATCCACAAGGATGGTTCCAGAGTGTTACTTGGCTTCCCCAAACTAGTCAACACTCAAGCTCTCACAGGATTTCCTAGCACTCACAAAAATCCAAGTACCCAGCTCTCTTCTACCTAGCCTACACCACCCAAGAGAATGTACCCCCACCCTTCTCTGCCACCCAGTCCCTCAGGTAGTCCTTCTCCTTATTTTGGGCTTCACTGCAACTGGCCTAGAATATCAATGTTGGAACTCTCTGGACTCGAAACTGTGAACAACACTGGACACAGGACAACGCATATTAGACATGAAGGCCTCAATTCATATCTAGATTACACCATCGACCACTACAACCAACAATACCATGGCTAATATTCGACAGTTCATTTCCCTTTCCCAAGACAAGATGCGGGTGAGGATGGATCAAGGAGTGATAGGTAAGGATAGGATGAATAAATGAGTGAGAAAGTGAATGAACACATGAACCAGTGAGCAAGTGGAAGAGTGAATAAGTGTATGAAGGAGTGAATGAGCAATCAACCAACCCACCCAACAATCCAGGGGTAGGTTTAATTATTTCATGGGGAATCAAGAACCTCCTGGGATCCCCCAAGAATCTCACATAACTGATCCACTCCCTTAGACAAAAAGGTAATTAGAATAGGAAATAACATTTATCCCCTCAAGCCCCCTCTCTTGTGGAATCATAGCCCCCTATAACTCTATTCCTTTTCTGTCTAGCAGCCATCGATGTATTTATTATTATTAATGATCAAAACATTACATTTCTTGGCACTCTGGCCTCTCAGCATTGTAACAATACATTATTTAAAATGGGGCTCAAAACCTAGGGTGTTACAACTCATGTTAAGAAATTTTTCTTTGGAAACTGTCCACGCTATCCAAAGGTTTCTTCATTATATTATACTCCATAAGACCACCATCATATATGTCGTTATTCCTTTTCAATATGTGTTGACATGATGAGTCATCAGTGGGAATATTAGTCAATTGATAGTCATTCTTCAATAATTTGATTTGGACTTTGTTTCGGTGAAGTCTAAGAAGTATTTGGTTTTTATCGAGTTAATTTTGAAAATTCTTATTGAGAGTGGCAACAATTTTCCTAAAGAATCATTGATCAATGAGGATCTCTTCCTTATTTCATATTCCGACCCTTAGTATGGAGATATACTTGTCTGTCTTCTGAATTTGAAGTGTCCTTCCTCTGCTTCTCATGATGAGCATCGACAGATACACCATCCAACGCAAAATTATCTTAGCATCGATGATACTTTATATCATCGAGGAGTTTATTGTGTTCTCCATCCTTGTTTGACCCATGAGGAGGCAGAGCTTGTGTTGAATGACTGCCACACTAGATCATGTGGTGGTCACTTGTCTAGGTTGGAAACAACCTAGAAAATCCTTTGTGTAGGATACTTATGGCCCTCTTTAATAAAATATTATATAGAGGTGGTTATGAAGTGTCACTCGTGTTAGATATACTCTAAGAAGATGTGGGCACACCTTGCTCCTATGTTTCATGTTATTTTTTTTGGTCCCTTCACTAAGTGGGGAATTAATTTCACTACATACCACCCAACTTCTACTAGGGGGCATCGTTATATCATTTTGGTAGTAGACTACTTCACTAAGTGGATCAAATCCATGCCAAAATTTAGTAATGACGGGGCAACGACAACACTTTTCATTTTCAACCAGATTGTCACTAGGTTCAGTATACCAAAAGAGATTTTCACATACCATGGTAGTCACTTTCAAAATAAGATGATGATTGAGTTAAAATCAAATATTGGGTTTAATAAAGAACATTTGTCACCATACTATCCAGAAGTGAATGGTCAAATGGAGGTTTCCAATAAGTCTATTAATACTATTCTCTAATGGATAATCAATTTGGCCAAGTCGAATTGGCATTTGATGTTATATTCAACACTTTGGGCATATTGAACTTTCATTAAGACCGCTACAGGTTTCTATCCTTTCCAACTCGTTTATGGGATGGAGGAAGTATTTCCCATAGAGTGTAATATTTCTTCTCTCAAGTTGGAAGTGGAACTACTACCCAACACACCTACGCTTGAAGAGAGTCGTGTCTATCTCGAGCAGCTCGATGAACATCGCTGAGATGCATCCTTGGATAATGAGGATCATAAACAACGTTTCAAGTGTCAATATGATCGGTCGGTCCATCTTAGAGTTTTCTCCGAAGGTGATATTGTATTGGTATATGATCAAGATAAAGATCCCTTAGGGGCAGACAAGTTTAAACCCATGTGGTTCAGGCCGTTTATTGTTAAGAAAGTTCTAGAAAAAGGTGCTTATGAATTGGTTGAAATCAAAGGTAACTCTTTTCCTAAGCCCAAAAATAGGATCTATGTAATATACTAGATATAAGAAGTATGTAGAACAGAAATAAAATGCTAGAAATGGTAGAATAACAGTAATATAACTATCATAATCTCCACAATAACACAGAAATGATATAAGAACAACAACAAAAATAACACTTTGAATTCAAAAAGAAATGTCTACGGGCCTCTTCTAGGGGGAAACCTCCAGTCGAGCAGTGATATGTTACAATAATATCCAAGCTAGGGTTTTCATACCCTCGACCCTTATTTATACTAAATATGTCTATCAAGAGAAGCATCTAGAGGAAGATCCTTCTAGAAGAGAAAGCTTCTATTAGGTATTCTTACATCCGCCTTATTCTATTTTATTGAAAGGCCTTATTTATATTGACCTTTATTACATCCGAATATATTTCTCTACCTATGTGTGGGTTAGGACCCTAACATGTATGCCCCTTTAAAAACAGCCTTGTCCTCAAGTCTTGAGATGTGGAAACTGCTACAGAATGGTAGCTGGTTCCCAAGTGGCATCTGCTAGAGTTGTATCTTTCCACTGGACTAGCACTTCCTTGATGGTTCTTTGATGTAGGTGACGCTCATGCTGGTCCAAAACTACTTCTGGTTGTAGCCAAATGGATCCTTCTTTAGCTAACTCAGGAAGGTTGGTTTGAATTTGGCACCTAGTTCCAATCACCTTCTTTAAGCATGAGACATGAAAAACAGGATGTAGCTTCGAATGAATGGGTAGATCTAACTGATAGGCAACTTGTCCCACATGCTTGAGAACTGTATAAGGATCATAAAATTTGGGCACTAGCTTCTGACAATGCTCAGCCTTGAGGGAATTTTGCTTGTATGGTTGCAGTTGCAAAAACACCTGATCCCCTTTTGCAAATTGACATTCAGAGGGACCTTGATCTGCTTGTTTCTTCATGTGATTCTGTGTCATGACCAAGTTCTCTTTGAGGGTATGGAGAATATCCTCTCAAACTGTAAGTGTTTGGTCAACCGCCTAGACCTTAGAGGTACTCGATAAGTATGAGAGAGCTAAAGGTGGCTTCTGTCCATATACCGCTTCAAAAGGAGTCATGTGTGTAGCTGTATGGTAGGAAGTGTTGTACCACCATTCAGCTAGGGGCAACCATTGAGCCCACTGATTTTTATTTTCAGAGGCATAACACCTCAGATATGTTTCCAAACATTTGTTGACAACTTCCATTTGACCATCAGTTTGGGGATGATAAGCTGTGCTGAGATGCAATTGGGTGCCCTGTAGCTTGAAAAGTTCTTGCCAAAAATTGCTTGTGAAAGTTGGGTCATGATCATAAACAATAGAGTGCAGCATGCCATGAAGCTTGAAGACCTGGTCCATGAAAATTTGAGCCACCGTGGATGCAGTAAATGGGTGTTGAAGAGCACAGAAATGAGCATACTTAGAAACACGATCCACAACCACCATTATGACTGATTTATTTCCCGATTTGGGTAAGCCGGTAATAAATTCCATAGAGATATCCTTCCAAATAGAAGGTGGAATTGGAAGCGGTTGTAGTGTGTCCGGAGATTTGACTATTTCTCCCTTGTTGCGTTGACACAAATCACATTCAACGACAAAATTATGGATGTCATGTTTCATACCATCCCAGAAAAAAGAATGTTTGACCCTGTCATAGGTTTTGGTGAACCTTGAGTGCCACACTGTGGGTGTAGCATGAAGCTTAGAAAGTACCGTGGATTTAATCTTTGATTGTTTACTTAAATACAAACGACATTTGTATCGAAGCTCATCCTAGAGCCAAGAGCACCCTGGGGGAGCTAGAGCATTGGTCCGCAATTGCTATATTAGATGCGAACTTTTGGGATCTTGTAGCCATTCTTGGTGAACAACTTGGAGCCAATATGGTACAATGAAGGAAAGAGAAAAAAGGGATCCTTCTTCTTCATATTTTTGGGACAGTTCATTCGCCACCACATTGTCTTTGCCTTTCTTGTAAATGATCTCATAATCATATCCAAAGAGCTTAGTCACCCATTTTTGTTGCTCTGGGGAGGAAATGTGTTGTTCCAAAAAGTACTTGAGGCTTTGATGGTCTGTCTTAATTTGGAAATGTTTCCCCAAGAGATAAGGGTGCCACAGATCAACGACATGCAGAATAGCCAACATTTCCTTTTCATAGATGGGTTTTCCTAGATTCCTTTCAGATAGTTGCTTGCTGGTGAAGGCCAAAGGTCGACCCTCTTGCATAAGCACATCACTGATTCCTTTCCCTGAGGCATCACATTCCAACACAAAGGTCTTTGTGAAATTAGGAAGGGCTAGAACCGGAGTGGTGCACATGGCCATCTTCAAGGTTTGAAAATCTTGAGCATGGGCTGGAGTCCAAGTGAAAGAGTTATTTTTGAGGAGAGAAGTGAGAGGTGCTGCAATCTTTCCATAATTCTTAGCAAACTTGTGATAATACCCTGTTAAGACCAAAAATCCACACAAGCTTTTGAGAGTCTTTGGGTGCGGCCAGTCTTGCATAGCTTCAATCTTTTTT
>JASDQU010370254.1:0-11411 GCA_032191745.1 Picea mariana
TTATACCTCCTAGTCTCCTATATATACCAAGGAGACATTTTCATTTTGAATCATCTTGTACTTGAACATTTAAGTGGGGTAAAAGGAGGTTGCCCCCTTGAAGAGGCTTATTATCTGAAATTATCTCTTTTTCAAGGCGTTGAGTACTTTTTCTGAGGTTTTTCTATGCTATATTTGTATTTGCTTCTTAACAATATATAATCTCAAAAAAAAAGAAAAGAAAAAAAAGAAGTATTATTCCCATTCAAAACGATAGAGATATAATTTCAAAACCACGGAGAGAAATATTATTCCCATTCAAAACCACTAAGAAATATTATTTCTGTTCAAAACCGCAGAGAAATATTATTCCTGTTCAAAACCTTAGAAAATTACAAGTCTCTTAGAATCTTGACATTGTCATGATGACACCTTAACATCCATTACAAAAGAATTCCCATAATGATAATTGTCTTTTCTCATAGCCCTATGAGGATTATTTATACATGAAAAATCATTGAGGAGTGGATGGAACCGAATCCCAATGCTTAGATTTTAAATTTACAATTTTAGATAAAATCCTCAAAAATCTGGGTTTTATTGCAATTTGGGCAGATTTGAGTTATGGATCCACCCATATCTTCCCAACCAATTCGAAATTTAGAAACCAGTTTTTGGGTTCTGTATCTGGAAGATATTTCTAAAAACCCATTTTTTAGTTTTGCAATATATTCTCCCATGTGTACGAAAATCAAGGCGCAAGTTGGCAGTTTGAGTTTTGTTGCTAATTTTGGCATAATCACTCCCCCTGAGCTGGAGGTCCACACGTGAAAGGTAGGTGAATTATGTCTCACATGTCTGCATGAAAACATCATTCTGGACAAAACCCATGTACCTTATTTTCCTCTTGAAGCTTTCCAAAATTTTGTATTATTTCTAGCACTGAATTAGCATAGTTGGTACCAGATTAGAACAGTTGGTACCAGATTAGAACAATTAGTACTAGAATCTTGTAGGAAGGGGTTTAGTACCAGATGAAAATAGTCATGAATATGGGTACCAGACCAATGTGATGGTAGTATCGGATGGAGCTAGTACCGGAATAGGCGCAATCTGGTACCAGATGAAGCCGGTACCAGAAGAGGCAGAGAGCTGGTACCAGATGAACACAAAGGTAGTACTGGATCACTGCATAGTATTGGATGACATGGAGTGTGGGTACCAGATGAATTTGCAGGTACCAGATGACTATAAAACCTTTTGGTACCAGATGACTTGGAGTATTGGATGACCTGCAATGCGAGTACCGGAACAGGAACAATACAGGTACCGGAACATGGATAGTGCATATACCAGAACCTGAACAATACAGAACATGCTGCTTGGATATAGAAACATAGGATTAAACCATCATCGAAAAAACTATTGTATAATCATCCTTTTAATCACTAAAAATAAGGAAAACTATGTATTAACCACATAGGATGAATAACAAGAGATAATGGAGGTTTATGGTGTAATTAGCAATATATTATTTATGAAATGCAGGGACAAGGTGTAATGATAAGTGTATTTGTATGACAGAAAGTATGACAAAACTAGAGCTCAACACACACCCAAACCCAAGGATTTTCATGTCCTCATGCAAACAAGGTGAAGAACTTATGATACTCTGCTTATAGATTTATGTGACCTTGTTTATTTTGTGTAAGTGTTGGTTCTTCTGGAATGGCACTTTGAAAACTACCACAGATTGATTTCAAACAGAGAAACAAAATTATCATAAAAATGGAGGACAAGCAGTGGATGAGGTATCAGAGTGATGGTGAATGGTGTGCATATGGATAATGGTTTATAAAATGTTGGTGATGGTGGTCGTATGAACTTGGACATCAATTTTAAGACCAATATTTACTTTGTGGTTCTTTGTTTGGATAGGCAACAGTGAATTCATCCTCTTCGACATGACTTAAGAATGCTTTATGATGTACGAAGATAAGACACTGTAGATGTTTCTTTGTATTTGTATACCACATGTTTCCTTTTCATTACTCGGTCTTATCATCATAGTATATTGTTCATTATGACAAGTGGAGTGAAGATGGAGGGTTTACTGAGTAGTTTTGATTATGCATAGTGGGGTGTGGAGTGGGTAATAGTTGTTATGCATAATGTTTTCCAAGTTCTTAGTAAATTAAAAAGATTTATACCAGTTTTACCTCAAGTTACCCTTACTTTGAATTCTAATGCATGTTGAAGAGTAAACTATGCAGAACGGGATAAAATGTCTGCAAAATCATGATGTACACTGCTGAAATCTAAAGATGAAGTGGAGAAAGGTTGAGAACTGATGGATATCTAGAAGATATTTGATGAATGTTGATCTTCTGAGATTCCTCATGTCTCTCTCTCTCTCACCCCCAAACCCACTGGTTTTCATGTCCTCATGCAAACTCTCATTAGCACATAAAATTTCTGCAAGCTGAAAGTGGACTATGTGGAACCGATGCATGTTGAATGAAGGAGAGAAATTAAGTATGCCAGAGCTGAGAGATTTTGAAAATATCTGCAAAAAGTACCCTCAAAAAAGATTTAAATTTATGTATTGTTGGTACAGGAACCTACTGGTTCCTATACCAGCAATACCGAAACATAAAAATCTAAAAGAACTAAACCAATACTATTATTACGAGAGAAGAAATATACATTGATTCCATGCTTAAAGAAACAACCAAAAATTAAACTATATTCATGCTTGTAAATTTGGAAATGAAATTTATTTTAAAATATTACAAGCATAAAGGAAATTTCTAAATTACTTATTACATACGATTTCATCAATCATTAACAGTTGTATGCTCAAGAAACCATATTAATTATGATGGAGGATTTTTCCTCTCATCCTTGAACAGGAAAACATGAGGAGATAAGTGGTCTTTAATAAATGAGAAACCGATAGGAAACTAGTCATCCCTGTTTGATTTTTCAGAGAATTTTTGTCATTCAAGTGATATTGATAAAGTTTGCATTTGAGTTTATTAGACTCCTACACTTATGGGTCCCACCTCTAAGACAATGACATCCTGGGTACGAATGACAGGTCTTGAGACCATCTTATGGACATTCTCAAATGACAATTAGATGAGGTTCATTGTCCTTTTGTTTAACCATGCATGCTTCTTCTTAATGATTTACAAAAGTATATTGTTCATATAGACAAATATAGATTAGGCATAATGAAAGACATCAAAATCAGAACCCATTGCTAGCAAGCATGTTTAGTACTCCGATGGGGTAATTTTGACATCTAAGAAATATCCTTCCCAGGAAGAATGCCCCATTTCCCACGAGCATGTCCAGTACCCTGATGGGTTTGCCTAGTTATACCACAGGCTGGTACCCGCTACCAGCAGACTTGTTCAATATCCCGACGAGTTAGCCTCTTACACCCATTTTCCATCAAAGGCTCTTGTCCCAATATTTACCCTTAATATAGAATTTATAGATTGCTTTCACATGGGTGAATGGGGTAGCATCCTTGAAAACCTTTTTACAAGATGGGATGGTATTGAGTTGGAAGATATTTTATAGATTGCCCATAAAATATTGTTTGCATGAAAAATATACTTATGTATTGAGATTAATCGAAAGACGTATCATGGTCAAAATTACTTAATATGTGGTGGATGAGGCCACGAGAGAATGACCTAAAGGTGTCTCTAGTCCCCAAGTTCATCTTCTCCATATAAGATTGTGTTCCCTCACAAGTAGAAGTTTCATTCACTCTCATGCTACTATTTGATAACAATGCTTGAATAACAAGTTTTGATAGGAAACTAGGATGTACAAGTTACCTATGGGTATCATTATGCAGACCTTAAAGATTTTGTAAATCCCCATAATATTTTAAAGATTAGGCTAATGAGAAATTGTTATTATTAATAGTCAGAAATCTGCATGTAATAAGAAGAAGAAATATCTTAAGTTGTTTTGGTTTTTGATGTTAGATCACCAATATTATCTTCATCTCATTTTATTTATTTGAAAAGAAACATGAAAAGATGTTGCATTTATTTAGAACTAAGTTAACTAACATGAAACTTTTACTCTATCCTACCTAAGAACAAGAAATTATATTTCACGTGTAAGAATATTTTCAATGTAGCCATGTGCGTAACAGGTGTAGAAACACATTCATACTCAGGTTTGAAAGATAATCTTTAATGTATACTAGAATACGAAGAACCATCTGCTTTGCTGATGATGTGGAAAGTTGTTGAAGAAGAGAGTGGTGCTTCAAGCTTGTTGTCATCTGGAACCAATGTTCAATGTAATCTTGATGTTCTTGGTTCACTTCCTCATTTAAACCACTCTGCATGTTTCCCTCTATCATGCCATGCAGATCATCTTCTTTCAGATGGTTTGTCTTTTGGATGCATACTGGATCTGGCGATATGCATGTCAAGAACTCCTCAATCTCAGGTTCTACCAATTTCTCTCCATTGAATGATTCTTCAGTCTCCTCTATATATTGGCAAAGGGAATCAAAGGATACTTCTATATCTTCTTGTGGATGTGGAGTGACATTTAAATTATTGACTGTTGTCAAGATTTGTTCTTCCTGAGAGGTCGAGATTGAGATACCAGTTGCTTCTAGTATTTGAGATAGTTCTGTTAAACTCTTGATCTTATTTGAATTCTTGTTGTTGGTTTATGCATCCTGTTTCACACATGGATTAGTGTAGAGGGGGGGTTCTTACAGTGCCCAAAAAAATTTTAAAAACCCTAAAGAAATAAAAAGAAGAAAACTAAAAGAAAATGTAAGAAAACCAATTATATACTCGAAGCACCATCATGCTACTAGGACCTTGTTGTCACCAAGTTATTTGTTCACACAAGTTAGCTTCTCTTCTCATATATCTAAAAAAAAATGGATAATGCTAATAAAACACAAATTCTAACTACTGAAAGGAAGAGGACAACCCAACTTTAGAGTAACCCCACTAAAGTGGATGTGTGGGATCTTCCCTCATGTCTTACCCTCTTCTCTCTGCCCTTAGGTCATCCTTAAAAGCACACAGCACTTGCATGAAAATAAACATGCTTGCATGAAAAGAAACACACTTGCATGAAAGGAACACTCAAGGCTTTGGAGAAATAAAAGCAACCTACCTATTCTCTAATCCCTTTAGCACCTCCCAAACAACGGTGCCAAAATGTTGGGGCTAAATATATGCAGTATTAATTCCCACATTTAATTATCAACCGGGGCTCATAAGCTTTGAGGTGCAGGCGCAAGAAACGCAGGATCAAAGCCTAGTCTAGCCTAATCTAAAGCCAGAAAAACAATCCTCAAACCCACACTCCAGGAAATTAACACTAAGGATTCATCATTGGGACATGGAAATAACTTAGTGCTATATAAGTATTAGATCACAGTCTTTCATGCACTTAGGGTGATGTTCGTGTGATTAATCGTGAGTAGCTTACTTAGTCTTCTGTCCTTCAATGATTATTTCCTATAGTGGATCCACACTTAAATGCAATAAAAGAAACAATAAAATAGAAATGAATTCAAATGAAAAGAAATAAACTAATGGGAAAGCCAAATCACAATGAAAGCAAACTAACGAAAGGAAATCAAACAAATAGAAAATAAAAATTATTTAAAACTATGTGAATGAAATGAAATGTGAATGCAAGAACCGAACCTAAAACACACAAAGCAAACCACTCAAACTATAGGAAGAGGTGAGCTGAATTTAAAAGCAATCAATCAAGCTGGAATCAAACACTATATGCAATCTAAAATCAAGATATTTTCACAATCAAGTGCATTAGTCACAATGAGAAAGCATGGAAAGAAATGAAAAGGAATGGGAAAGAATGACAACGCAAAAATACAAATTGGAAATAAATGGAATGTTTATGCAATGGAAAGAAATATCAACTATGTAAAAGAAGCTAAAAACATAATGCTTATAAAAAATGGTTAGTCATATATGAAATCAAAAAGAGGAAAAGAAGGATAGGTACTCTCTGCAGACTAAGAGCTTCAATGTAAAGCACAAGAAGCAAAGAGTAATTGATAAGAATATGAACTTCTACAATTGACGAAAAATCTATATTTAAAGCACAGTCAATTAACAAAAGTTAATATGTTGAATAAGTTGAGAGCATGGCAAGTTCCTTGTGTGAACAATCAATAAATTTGTGTAATTTAATGTGCATTCACCAATCAAGAAATGAGTAGATAAAAAGAGAGGATAATTCTCTGTTATGAAATATAATTGCAGTGTGATTGGGCATTGATTCCACGCGTAGAGAATGAGGTAAAGAGAAGGGTCGATTTGATCTTGGAATGGCTAATTATATTGCATGATCAAATCTGCAATCAATGAGCAAATTGTGTTGAAGGAAAAAGAGCAAATATGGAAGAGAAAAGTTAAGTATATGCAGCAAATGAGACAACTTTGTTTTTGTGTTTTCTTTTATAAGTGAATGCAACCAAGAATATGTTAACATAGTCTGTTTTATAATGTTTTGGACAATGAGAAACTAATGGGTGATTTGAATGGTAGATTTGATGGGAAAATTGGATGGAAAATCAATGATGAAGGAGATAAATGCAATGAGGGATTGTCCATAGTCTATTCGGCATAAAAACAAAGCATAGGAAGAATACACAAAAATATAAGCATGCAAATGTGATAGGAGAGAATGCTAAATAAATTCAAAGTTCAATGTGATAATGTATTCAATTAGGAGGTTTACAATATGAGTTCTAATTAGCATAACAATTGCAAAATTAAAATTAGGATTCAAACCACACACTCCAAACTGTAAATGAAATTCTAACCTTTAAACAAATTGAACAATAAAAGAAAAATACATAAATGAAATGCTAACTAGTTAAGATACAAAGGGTAGCATTATTACCAAGTTGAGGGGCCCTACCCAACAGGTAATTTGTTGCCAAAATGATGTCAGTTCCCTTGAATGCACAAAACACCAATTCTTTATTCCATCAAACTCAGAAAATTACAAGTCTCTTACAATCTTGACATTGTCATGATGACACCTTAACATCCATTACAAAAGAATTCCCATAATGATAATTGTCTTTTCTAAGAGCCCTATGAGGCTTATTTATAAATGAAAAATCATTGAGGAGTGGATGGGACCGAATCCCAATGCTCATATTTCAAATTTCAAATTTTAGATAAAATCCTCAAAAATCTAGGTTTTATTGCAATTTGCGCAGATTCGAGTTATGGATCCACCCATATCTTCCCAACCAATTCGAAATTTAGAAACCGGTTTTTGGGTTATGTAGCTGGATGATATTTCTAAAAAACCTTTTTTTGGTTTTGCAATATATTCTCCCATGTGCACAAAAATCGAGGTGCAAGTTGGCAGTTTGAGTTTTGTTGCTAATTTTGGCAGAATCAATCCCCCTGAGCTGAAGGTCCACATGTGCGAGCTGGGTGAATTCTGTCTCATGTATCCACATGAAAACATCATTCTGGACAAAACCCATGTACCCGATTTTCCTCTAGAAGCTTTCAAAAATTTGAATTATTTCTAGTATCGGATTAGCACAGTTGGTACCGGATTAGAAAGATTAGTACTAGAATCTTGTAGGCAAGGGTTTAGTATCGAATGAAAACAATCACAAATATGGGTACCAGACCAACGCGATGGTAGTATCAGATGGAGCTAGTACCGGAATAGGTGCAATATGGTACCGAATGAAGCTGGTACTAGAAGAGGCAAAGAGCTGGTACCGGATGAAGCTGGTACCTGAAGAGGCAGAGAGCTGGTACCGGATGAATGCAAAGGTAGTACTAGATCACTGCATAGTATTGGATGACATGGAGTGTGGGTACCATATGACTGTGTATGTACCAGATGACTGTAGAACCTTCTAGTACCAGATGACTTGGAGTATCAAATGACCTACAATGCGAGTATCGGAACAGGAACAATACAGGTACCGGAACATGGACAATGCATATACTGGAACCTGAACAGTACATAACATGTTTCTTGGACATAGAAACATAGGATTAAACCATCATCGACAAAACTATTGTATAATCATCCTTTTAATCACTAAAAATATGGAAAACTATGTATTAACCACATAGGATGAATAACAAGGGATAATGGAGGTTTATGGCGTAATTAGCGATATATTATTGATAAAATATAGGGAGAAGATGTAATGATAAGTCTATTTGTATGACATAAAGTATGAAAAAACTGGAGCTCAACAAGTTGTAAGAAATTCAATCAACATATATGAATTAAGTGAAATTGGAAATGAAAAGTGTTGTCTAGGAAAGGAAGATGAAGTTTGGATATGGCACAGAAGGATGGGTCACTTAAACTTTGACATCCTAGTCAAAGTCAACAAAAAGGAAGCATTCAGAAAAATTCCCTAGATCACGAAGCCAAGCAACACCTTATGCAAGCATTGTTAATAAGGAAAGCAAACAAAGACCAAATTCAAATAAAAGGAATACTCCAAAACAAGACCGCTGGAAATTGTGCATAGTGATCTAGTTGGACCAACTGGAACACAGGTCTTAAAAGGTGAGCAATATTTTATGTTATTGGTTGATGATTATACAAGGATGATTGTAGTTTGTTTTCACAGGAATAATTCATAAGCATTCGAGAACCTCAAGGTATACAAGGAAATGGTTTAAAATGAAATCGATTAAAAAATAAAATGTTTGAGATCTGGTAATGGAGGAGAGTTTACTTCAAAGGAATTTATGGATTTCTATAGAAAACATGGAATAAAAAGACATTTATTCATTTCTAGGACACCTCAATAGAATGGAGTTGTCAAAAGGAATAATGGGATAGTACAGAAAATAGCTCGCACTATGTTAATGGATTCCAAGTTGATAGATGTCTTTTGGGCACAAGCAGTGTATAAAATAGTTCATATTCAAAACAAAGTAATTCTCATAAACAATAGTGATAACACTCCCTAAGAGCTATGGAAAGGACGACCAACAAATGTGAAGCACTTCATATTTTTTGGTGTTAGATAATCCAAAATACAATTATCATAGTTTATAAAGTTAGAATAAATTGATTATTAATTTAGAATATTAAATTAATAATCTAGAATATTTGATAAATAAATGTAGACTTTTAGAGATACATTATTGTTGTAAAAGATATGACTCTAGAGAGGTGTCGTATCTTAGGCTCTAAATTAGGAGATTTGTTTTAAGATTGTTAAGATATCATTTATTATAAATGGACACTTGTTTATTTAATAAGTGATCCATATCTTGAGTTTGTTAGGACTTTTAGCTTATATATAGCTCATTGCAAGAGTATTGAGTTGTTGGGATGAAAACTCTTGCAATGTTTCTTATGTAATTTATTTTCTTATTAATAAAATTGTGTGTCTGAGGACACTTCGGCCATTATTGTGGTATCAGAGCTCCAGTAATGCTGCTAAACTAAAGAAGAGATTTGTTGATCTGCGAAAGAGATCTCTGCGTTGTAGACCAAGGAAAGTCGGCACATACTCTGTCAGTAAATCGGTCAATTATTGTTCAAATGTTTTTAAAAAGGGAAAAGAAATTGTTTGTAATTTCAGATTTCAGTCATTAGACTCAGAAAAATTGATTTTTTGCAAATTGCAAATCCTGAAACTAGTTTTTGGCATGTAGTAATTGCTTTAAAAAAAAAAAAAAATCAGTCTTCTACCATTAAAACATTGTGGTAATTTCTGAGTATTTGCGCTGCACGATTCAACATGCAAAGAATGCATTACTGTCTCTAGCTCCTTTGTAGTGATACATCCGTCTCCATCCTTATCAAACAAGATGAAAGCCTCCTTGAACTCGGAAATCTGCTCCTTTGTAAGCTTGTCCATCATTTTCACGTAATGCAAGCAGATAGACTACCAGAGAAACCAAAGAATGCGCGCACTAATAAATAAATTATTTTCACCAGTGAATAAATTATTATGTGTGCGCGCGAATCTTGGCCTGCGTTCCTACAAAATTGTTTTATCATTTGACCTGCATAGTATCTCTGTGTTATTTTGCAAACAATAAATCTCGCCAATACACTCCTGGAGATTCGAACCATGGTCGTGAATCCCGTTCAGAAACAATGCACAGTTCAGAAACAATCCCGAGTTGTTGCTTGAACACACACGTCAATATTATTGATGTTTGACTAATATTCATGTCAGCGATTTCAAAGGAGCAATTGGGTTAAACGCAAGACTGATGAAAACGCATTTAAAAATTCATCAAAACGCTGCTTGATCAATACGCGCATCTTTCATTACTGTTGGAAACGTGTTTATAAATCCATGCAAGATCTGTGTAACCTGATCCATGTAACCGGATGTTCGAGGTAACCTGGTGAAAAATCCGTGTGAAGGGTGCAAGATCCGTGTAATCTGGTGCAGTTAACACTACGAGAGGAATTTATTGCTGGAGCGTTGTACCCGTGGATCAACTTCGGCCATTACAGTTTCATCACGCAGTTTGTGTGCCTATAGCCAGCAGTTTGTCACGAAGAAGAAGTTGTCCTTTTGTCAGATAAAAAGGAGCCAGCAGTCTGTTACTATAATTAAAAGAAATTGAAGGAGTCTTTTTGTCAATTTTTAATTGCCATTATTATAATTGCCATTATCTTGATGTTCGTGGCAGATTTTGACAGGATAGTTGAAAGTGTTCTTTTCAAAGGACATAAGTGAATTATTTTTTTTATCAAGTGATTTTTTTTAACTCAAAGTCTATTTACTTTGAGGGGGGGGAAAATTGCCAGAATTTTGTAAAAGTGTAAAATTTTAAAAGTTCCTTGGAATTTGACTAGAGCCAAGTACAAAGCTCAGTCATTTTTTCCTTGTTTCAACGACTATATGAGGGTCAAGGCCAAGCCCCGATAGATCGTTTTTAGTGTGATGCATTTGGTGTGTTGTTCATATTCATATTTCTTGGCGTGATTATTTCTGGTGCGTACATTCACTAAACTACAATGTCGAAATTAATTAATTTATTCTCTGACTCAAATAAACTTGAAGGCACAAAATCTTACAAAACATGGAAACGACTCATTGAAATCACTCTCATTTACAATGAACTTTGGCGTGGTATCTGTAATGAAGATACTAAGCCCACTAAGCTGACAGATGTAGCAACATTAGCAAAATGGGAAGTTAAAAATGCCAAAGCATTAGCGCTTATTAAATCTTCAGTTAATGATGAGATGTATGTGCATATTGAAAATACGACTGATGCGTGGTCTTCCTTGAAAGTTTTTAAAGATTTATTTGATACTCAGCCTGAATCCAAGAAATTTGATCTTCAATTAAAGTTGCTTCAACAAAAATTGACTGAAGGCGGTGATATCCATGAATATATTTCTAGACTTAAAAACATTAA
>JASDQU010370256.1:0-11411 GCA_032191745.1 Picea mariana
CTCAATGATGGGCGTCGTATTGGCCCCCTCAATATTCAAGATTTCAACTAGTTTTTGTGTCGGGGGAATAAATAACAACCGAATCAAGTTGGCATAGCTTAGATGGCTCGGAACTTGCAACTAATTGCTTGTTTAGGCCAGTAGAGAAGTGGGTGAGTAAACATAACCCTTTTATCAAAAGTAAGTTCATGCAATGAATAATCTTTAAACACCTGCATTGTATCGTGAGTTAGGTTTGGTGGAGCTTCTTACTCACTCTAATCACTCAACTAGTTGAGCAACTATACTCGAAGCAAATATTAGGAAAACAGTTGAGACTCAAGGCAATGTTGTTCCGAGGGATGGGGAAAGAAAACAAAATATCTAGTTGGTAAAAGCCAAATCTGAAATATTAGAGGGATAAGTTAAGAACTGGATGAAATGTTTCCATCTCACCAACCCAAACTATGAGATAAAAATTTTATGGAGTACAAAATCCAATCATCTAGCTAGATGAGTATAAATAGTTATGATAAAGTCTTCTCTCAGAGGAGTCTGTCGTTGTGACATACGAATAGCATGAATATATAGGTGAACAAAAAGTGATTTATTAATAAAAAACAATAGCAGTATTTATTCATGCCTTACTTCCAGTGGTAGTAGTTATTTTGTTATTTAAAAAACAATAGCAGTATTTATTCATGCCTTACTTCCAGTGGTAGTAGTTATTTTGTTATTTCAAAGAATACTTTTGGCATTGCAAATCAATATGAGAAGACAAACTTAAAAATTTGCAGCATAAAAATTTGCAATATGAGTATAAATTCCTAGTTCTTTCAAAGAATACTTATGGCATTGCAAAATCAATATGAACAAACAAACTTAAAAATTTGCAGCATAAAAAAATTGCAATTTGAACTTGTCACCAGTGCAAATTGCAAATACAGTGATCAACAATAAACTAAACCATAATATGTGGAATGTCAATGCATCCATAATGTAGATATAAATATGTCAAATCCATCAATGTAATAGTTTATTGTCTAAGATACTTTGAGACAATCAGAATTTTATAATGTTGATTTCATGCAACCAACAGTCCCAATCAGAGGATCACTGAAAGCAGTTGAGCAACACAAAGTACAACAAAGGCCAAGTGGTATTTTCATGAAGCCTCCGTACACTGGAAAAGCTATTGATGTTGGTCCACATGTATCACTTGCTTTTGATATCAACAATTAAATCAATAAACTAAAAATTCATTCTTTGTACAAGATGACATTGGCATGATTGAGTGTAAAAGTGCCTTGTCTATGGAAGTCACGTAAATTATAGATAACATCAAACACATCCTCTAAGTATTTTTGGTATGTCATATTCATTAAGATGGACACAGTGTCATTAGAAAGTTATTTTTTAGAATGCATTCTTTTTTAATGTGTGTTGTTGTCTGGATGATACATTGTAACTAAGGGAAGGGTTTGTATGTTGTAAGTTGTTCACATTTGAAACATTAAAGTTTGTGACCATCAATTGCTCAAAATGAATATGTAGGCAAATTGTCGATATTGCAAATTGGTACAAATGGGTCTGCATGGATATTTGTTATAGTTAGCATGCCCTCAACCTAGTTCAGATTGTAGTAAATTTTTGTTATATCGTGTGTTGTTGTAAAAATAAATTAATTAAATCATAAATCAAATCTATATTTGGTCAAATTACCTTTGTCATTAAGGTGACCAATTTGTTAAGGTCATCCACTACTCATTTTGCCTTCAAAGTGGTTATGAATGTTGATTTGCATGTGCGAAGTGACTTGGTTTGTTATCTTCTTGCCTTGACAACATTTCAGAATAAAAGCATTGGAGCTTAATTTCTTGATAATTGTTGTTCTATTGAAGTAAAGGAAGAGAGAAATGTGGAAAATTGGTAAAGTTGCAATTGAAGATTGTGTTAGCATAGTAGGCATAAGCAATAGAAGTTGAATGTGCCAATGGTAAAAAACAACAATAAGTTAGTTTGTACTTAATATAGTTTTGTATTCTTCTAAGTGCTCGTCTTTGATCTCTAATGCATATTGGGAGCCTAGTTTCTTTGCAAATGTTACAAGTGCAGCAATGGTGCCAATTGCAAATGTAGATTTGCTTGTTGTAAGTTGCCTTATTGTTGTAGTTGGTAGAAATCTGTATTCTTTGCAAATGAGTGAAATTGTTTCTAATATGCTTATGTCATGCAGGACCAATATACATTTTCTACAGTTGCAATCTCCATGATCATAGATTATTTTAGCAGAGATTTTGAATCCTATGATGCAAACACCTTGACCAGGAACAGGTTTTGTTTTGTGTTTCGCGATCAAGTTGTGGGGCACATTCAATGTGATTTTCATTTCTCCTTTTACATCAACCAAATCAATATGCAAAAAATCTATGCTATGTACTCGATCAATAGTTGTTTTATATGTGACAATGACATCACCATGGAATATTGTCCATACTTTCAAGATTTTTGGGTCTTGAATTCTTATGGGGTTACATTCTGTGTGTTTTTTCATGTTGATCGTGTTTTTTCCTGTTGAACAACATTTAGTACATGTGAATCAACTTGATTCTTTGGTAAGCTAATTGAAGAATATTGCTATAGTGAGTGGTTATCGTTTTACTTCTTATGGCATTGTGTCTTTTATCTATCCATATTCATGGCTTATTTTCGTGTTGCATATGCAAGAAAACATATTCCAATTTAATAATTAGTATCAATTCAAATTGTAAATGTATAAAGATATCAATTGTAACTGCATGAAGATATATTATAATGGAATTGTATTGTAGTTTGATGGTTGGTATGTGTTGAAATTGTGAATGCGTAAAAACATCATAAGTGGATGAAAGCAAGGGAAAATGTAATGGAGCATGTACATACTTGCTTGGGATGTTTGAAGGAAAAGAGAGGTGGAGTAAAGTGTAAACCATGTCATGATTAGAGTAACTGCTACTTTTCAATGCACTATGGTATAGTTTAAAGTATCAAATAGGAAAAAATGGTATCAAGCTTGTGGTTACATGGTTAGGATGTTTCAAGTAGAAGAGAGGTGTAACAGAGCATAAATTATGTCATGATCAAAACAATATGTGTTTGTGACATTAATTTCACATTGTTCAATTGACAAGTTTGTCCAAATGTGGTCTATTATAGTTCTTGATTCTTGATGAAGTTTAGTTGTTAATTCATGCAACTTTTTTGTTTCCATGTACTATGCAAGAGTTTTTCTTCGAAAAGTATTTGATCGCATATCAATGTTGAAGTCACCAATAATCAGAAAGACACAATCAATATGTGTAGATTGTGATTTTTCTTTTCTAATCATTTCAATTATTGTAGATACTTGTTCAAATGATGTTGCATATATGTTCATTAAGCAAATCGGTTGTCGAAAGTACATATCAATGAGGATGAGTTCAATTTTTTTGTTGCAAAAGGTTTGTGTTGCTTTTATTGGTATTTTTTTTCTATACAAGTAAGAATGCCATGTGTTGAATGTGTTATGGCAAAGTTGAATGGGGAGAATTGCTTATTTTTTGGCAGAGTGTGCAAGTGTGTTTCTTGAAAACATAGTACCATATTGTCGATCAAGTATGTATCATGCACAACATCATTAATATGTGCATGTAGAGTGTGTATAATTATTGTCGCAATTGATAAGACACTTGTATTATTGGTTGGTTTTTTTGCAAATCTGAGCTTCTGTGGCACAATTGTTTCCCGTCGTATCATTTCATTTGATATGTTGGCCTTTACATGAAAGTTTTTGGGTGTGAATTTTTCAATCATGTATAATGATATGATATTTTTAACACATGATAATGAAGTATAAACTAGCCCATGTTGTGTCATACCAGTTAGGTCGAATCCAATCTCATTTAGTGTTATTCCTTGTGTTCAGTGTATTGTTTTTGCACAAGCTAATTGTATTGGAAATTGTTTATGTATTGTGATGTGTGATTTTTTGTGAGCTATTTCTAATGGTTTTGCAATTTGGAAACTAGGTTTCCAATTTGGTAAGATATTTGTTTCATATAGCTCGGGGAATTTGGTTTCCAATGTTTGTGGTTGAGAATTCTATCTAAATAATGTCAAACCCATTATTTATTAATCATATATGTTTTGAATATGCCTTTAGCACCGTTGACTAGTCCATCATCAATGTTATAGATTATTTCATATAGCTCGACTAACATATTTTGTTTGACTATTATTGTTGATGGTAATGATATTGTCTTTTGAAAGGAAAAACAAGTTTCTCTAATACTTTCATGTCCGTCAATAGTGTTAAGTGTTATTTTCTCACCATATGCTAGCAAAAGCATTTTTTCATTATGACTATGAACATATTTGTTTTGATAGAATATGTATTGAAAAAGTGGATCCAAAGGCGGTGGTCTATGGCATTGGTCATTTATGTAAGTGATATATTTATCAGACTGGTTGTTTAATCTCATCATGTTTAGTACATTGACAAAGCATGTGTCTTTTTTATGCATTGTTGTATGTAATTGATGCCATTTGATTTTCTCCTTCCAAAATCCATATGGAACTGTGTTTTTGTTAACTTTTGGGTTCTCAAATATAAGAGAGTCTCTTATAGGTTGTTCTTGGTATAAGTACCTAGAGAATATCATATTGACATTGCCAAAGTACAAGGTTGGAGTGTGTAAGATTTGACGTAGTCGCTTATCGATTTGATAAAGAGTTTTTTAACCAATGAGTGATGCCTCGTCAATAAGAATTACACGAAGTTGTTGGAAGTGCTTTGACAATGTGTCTAGATTTTCATTGTTTATTGAAAGACAATGTGTCTTGTTAAAGGGAATATAAAATACAAACTGCAACATAACACCACCAGCATTGAATGGTTCATTTCCTGTATATGCATTGATTAATCCTTTTAGTTGCAACGGGTCATATGGCATTGTATCATTATGCACACATACTAAGGATTGGAAAATTCCTTTAGCTGTAAATGTTTTCCCTATTCATGCACCTCTTGTCAAGAAAAAATGGATTGGTTCTTTTTTCCTATAGGTTTTTCTTGTCAATATACATGTTACTAGTGCTCCTTGTTCTTTTTTTAATTGTCGTTTGATGTTGTAGTAATCTATGTTTTCTAGGTGGTTGTTTAACAACTTCATATGGTCTCATGGATAGTGCATTGAGATTATTTGTCCATTGAAAATATTATAAATCAGTTTGGAAGTCATATTTTTCATATTGCTCATCTGTGGACTCACTAGTTTTTGTACTTTCTACTCCAGTAATTTCAAGGCTATTAATTTTGAATAATTGATTGGTATGTGTTTCTATTGCATTCATTGCATGATCAATGTCACCCTATGTAGGTGTGATATCAAATGTAAACTTTGTCGTATTTTTCTTGATAGTTTGTTCTTATGTGACATAGGCAGCTTGTCAAGTTGGTTAGTGTTGCTTGATCGTATGTTTGTTGATTCAATATGGATAATGTAGCATCAATTGTTCTTTGTAATAATTTTCAATGTCATTGTGTATGTTATACTTACGTATCGAATGACATATGTCTTATCACCTTCTTTTCATTTTTGTCCCTTCTTCGTATAACTAGATGCAAATTCAGCTAGGCATATAGCATCAATAGATGTAGGGAGAACAATATAGTATTCAATGATTAATGGGAACATTATATCTTCACTTACATTTGGTTTAGGGTCCAAATGTTTTTTTTAAGGAAAAATGATGTTTGTAGAAATGTGTTGGAATATTGAGAGGGGGGGTGAGTCAATATGAGCACTTTATACAACTTTTAACCACAATATATTTTCTTTCACTTTATCAACAATGTTCAACAGTTTATCATACATGATTTCATTCAATATATATATCATAAGCATGTAATCATAAGCATCATCTCATCAACATCACATCAAGAACACAATACACCAGTATTTACATGGAAACCCAAATGGGAAAAAAAACACAAAATGTTTTCTTATATATATCAAGAATTCATTCATAGGAAGCACCAACTTACCAATTCTCTAGTTGCAACTGGAAGGAGGCTACAACCCCCTATTTGCAGTCTCCAACCTAAAGGAAGATACAACTCCCTCAATTCTCTGGCTCCAACCAGAAGGAGGCTACAACCCCCTAGGTTCTCTGGCTCCAACCCGAAGGTGGCTACAAACACCTAGTTCATAGGATCCAACCTAAAAAATCCTCCAACTCCCTGATTCTCCGGCACCAACTAGAAGGAGGCTACAACCTCCTTTCCTTTCCCCATCCAACCATCATGAAATATAAGTGTAGACCACATTGTCACTACCACAATCACTTCAATTGATATATCAATCAACCTATCACTATATCCAACCTGTCACATCAACATGTCCAACATGTCACTAATCAACATGTCCATCCTGTCACTGTCATCGATACTCAATCAAATCCTCTCACATGTATCACATACCAAGGAAACCTCTCAACTAGATGCCCAACATAACCAACACATGCATCTACCAAGCATGTACCAAGATCACCAACATACCATCACAAGATTTGTGTCTCAACCAAGTACCAACCTATATCATGCATCAACCTATGTACCACAACCTGTACCACTAACCTATATATATCAATCTTGCACCATATCATGTATCACTCATGGATCAAACATGTAACATGTACCATACCATGTGCATCAACCATGTACATCAACACCATACCATGTACCAATCATCTACCATATCATGACATGCACCATATACCAATAAACCAAGATATGAACCAACAATGTAACTCACCAAGTAGACCTCAACCAGCATGTACCTTGCATCCAATGACGTGCCTCAATTCATAAACCAAATCTCACAAACACATTCCTCAAGCATGCTCCTCAATATCACCAAGATGCAACCTCATAACATAATATACTAAGCCTCAAGTATGCACCATAACATGTAACCAAACCATACACCAAGATAACCAATAATGTTGAATCTAATCAATGTACCATAACATCACCAAGATGTATCATATCACATACTATCATTACCATGCATGTACCATAACACCATGATCATAACCCTTAAAACTTACTTATGATCATGTAGTTGACATGTTGTACTGTAAACTAACATGTAAATTCTTTCACAGTACTTAGAAACCAGGTACCAACATCTCTTCTCACCCTTTCACAAGCTTTTCACAGATCTATGACTTCCTTTAATACTACCCGCGGTTTTCTCCACTGCATCTCATGTACATCCGCACACTTCTGACCTGCAAGTCGCAGATGCCTCATAAACTAGGGTTACTCATAGTTTCTGCAACTTCGATACTTTCACCTTCAACCTTCCTTCGTAACTTCAAACTTGACGTCACATTTACCAATAAAAATATAAGCCATAACATTCACAAGATAGATATTCAATGTAAGTGTGTGTGTCCTTATGAGAGACTCCTTGAGGTGTTTATATACTTTTTCATAGTAACCTCTCTCCTTACTTTAGGGATTTCTTGTTGCAGCCACTTTACCCTTTGACTAAGACTTGTACCCAACTAGAGGCTTCTTGACCACTCTTCGAGGCTTCCAACTGTACAAGGTCATATCTCCCTAATCGTGAGGAACCACATGGCATACCACATATCACTGTAAATTGCACGACAAGGAATATCCATTTATGAGTGGCTTACCTGCAATTTCACTGTCCTTCATGTCCATATTCCTCAACCAATTTTTGGTCCCATAACCACACCTTTGGGGCTACATGTAGACTACATCGATTGCACCCAACTAAATCATCATCAATATTGATCAGACAAATTTCAATCAACTATCCAAAAATATTATCCACATCTCTGGACCTCTCCAAGGGTTGACATCAATCTCTAAAGGTTGACATCAATCTCTAAGGGTTGACATCAATGACAACCAACTGTCCAGACCAATTGTCCAACAATCTCCCCCTTTGGCATTGATGGCAAAACCAACATTGATGGAAACACTCATACTCCAACACTCATGCTCCCCCTGTGACCATCACTCCTCATCAATGTTTTCTCTCTCCCCCTTTGACATCGATGGAAAATTTTGTCTCTCCTTGGAGTTGCCTTGTCTTCATGCATATGTTATTTATCTTTGTTTTCATGCATTTGTTCTTTATCTCCTTCTTTGACAAAAGATAACCCCCCATGTATGCATGCTACTGATCTTCCTTTCTAGATTTATTTCTCTGATGATTTATCTTCCTTTAACTTCTCTACAAGATATAGTGTAGATCAATGTAAGTCTACATGTATATGTTTCCTTTCCTCACTTCCAGTGTTGCTTATTGTCCATTGGTGCTTCCTCTTGAAATTCACTGACATATATAAAAAGCATTCATTACTTGATTTCTTCAATCACTTGTCATGTTCGTTTGACCAAATTGTTCAATGATTTCCTTCTGATGATATAGCTTCTGTTGATGGTCTCTCTTTCCCTATTTTGTTGTGGCTTTCACTACTTTACCTTTCTGTGACTAACTGATTCCACTGATTCCAATTGTAAATATGTTGCTATGCATTTGACCCGTGTTTCTTGTAGTTGCTAAGCATCTCACAAATTGATCTTTGTCCATATGTCACAAACTGTTCATAGCCATGCTACTCAATTGTCCACAATGTTGACCCATATGTCATTGAAATATAATGAAGGCTTCACCTGAATATGTTATAATTGATCATCACATGTTCCTATTTATCAGACTAAATCAAATATGTCCACTGATCTGATCTATCTACTTATCAAACTATGCATGTCTAGAACAAATTGTACTGAAGATATCTCTACATGAATACATACATGCAATAGAATCATAAATTGTTGCTTGCCAACTGATACCTGTGTGGGAACACTATTTCTCAACCGATCAATCTGTTACTTTGTACTTCCCCTATCTTACTACTATGAATATGTATTTGTAAATACTTCATACTGCTTGAAATATGGTTCTCTAATCTGTAGCATCTACTGCATGGACTCCCCCTATTCAACATACATAATTACTGGGAGTCTCCAAGCTGGGTGGCTCAGTAAAATACTAGCTCTAATGTGGAGTAATCTTCCTCTTCATCTGTAGACTCATCCTTTCTATAAACTCTAACTTCTTTCTTTTTTTCTATGGATTTATCTTGCACTAAAATTCCTGAGAGTACAATATCTTGGGCTTGTTCTTTATTCAACTGCTCTTCTTTTCTTTCTCACACTACTGCAAATCATGTGATCTCTAGGACCTGGTCTTTATTCACCTGCTCTTATTTTCTTTCTTGTATTACTGCAAATTCTGTGATCTCTAGGACATGGTCTTTATTCACTTTTTCTTATTGTTTTTCATTTCTTCTCCAAACCTTCATGTATCTGACATCTTTCTTTTTCCATGGATATTTTTCTTCATCTCGTACTATTTCCCATCCTAAGAGTATGACTTTTGGGTGTCCTTCATTCATATGCTCTTTATTTTATTGTTCTTGTTTTCTTTTCCATATTTTCTTATATTTGATATCAGTATTCTCTTTCACAAAAGTATCCATCATGCTTCTACAATCATGAGCTATGTGTCCATAGTTACAGCATTTGTAACATTCAATATTGTGTGAGGCCACATAAGTATTTCTTGCTTGAATATTTATTCCATAAGCCCTGCAATCTGCAAATTTATGTCCAAAGTTAGTACAATAAAAACCATGACCATAAAATAAATTTACATACTTGGGAGTGAATGGTGTAGCCCGTTTGAGTTCCTACCTTGGTTGATCATGATTGAAGCTTCTTTGTGGCTTCAATGTGGAGGGTATTCTTAAAGATGTATCTTTATCATTTTTGTTGGATTTTGGTTGACCGTGATTCCTTCCTTTGAGTACTTCTACATAACTCTTTCTCTTTTCATCATTCTTCTTTTCTTGCAACCTGGAATGATTCTCTTCATTTTCTACTGTTGATGTGGATGTTTATGTCTCTTTAATGTTCTTGTTGAGCTTGACGATTTTAAATCTTAATATGACAGCTTCTTCTTCAATCTTCTCAACCTATTCTTCCTTCTTCATCATCTAGCTCTTCATGACTTCTTTCATTCTCTTTGCTTCTTCAAGTTTGATATTCAAGAAGACAATCTCTTCTTCAAGTATTTTTTCTTGTTGAGCTTCAAGTTTATTCAAATCGTTTGTTCTTTCCTTGAGATGAGCTGTCAATATCTTTGCTCTCTTTTCTGATTCTTCCTTCTATGTTGTTATTTTGGCTTCCAAACACTACTTCGATCCTCGAGAGTTTCTTCAATCCTTCTGGCTTCTTCTAGCTGACCTTTTAGCATCATGATCATCTACTCGACTTCTTTGGGGTTGGAGTTCTGAGATTCTTATTTCTTCTTTAGTTCTTCCTGGAGTGACTTGTTATTATTTTTCTCCCTCCTTGGAGATTCTATGGCACACATCATTTCTTCTTTGTAATCGACTTCTACCTCTTCACACTCTTCTTCTTCTATATTTGTTTGACATGATGAGCATATT
The DNA here is from genome assembly GCA_032191745.1 of Picea mariana. Classification (NCBI taxonomy): domain Eukaryota; kingdom Viridiplantae; phylum Streptophyta; class Pinopsida; order Pinales; family Pinaceae; genus Picea; species Picea mariana. The sequence goes on from JASDQU010370256.1 coordinate 10,555, forward strand.
TATTCTTGTTTTGTACATGTATCTTTCTTAGTATTCTTTGATTTTGTGATGGGAGAAGAAGAGATATTATGTAGCTTAACCCAAAGTTCTTTAGCTGATGAGCATTTAACCACTTTGGATTTTATTGAATCATATAGTCCTTCCAAAATGAAATCCATTGTTATTTTTTTGTTCTTTAATTTTGTCTTATTTGCAGTCTTAGGTTTATTTGAACCATTATATCCTATCACAACTGATTGCCAAATATCATATCCCTGTGCCTGCAAAAATATTTTTGTCCTTTTGTTCCATGACTCATAGTCCATACCATTGTGACCATTGAACATTAGTACTCCATTCATATTTCACTCCATGATCTACCTTCTAGTGGTTAAATTGTTTCCTTGGAGATACTTGCACTGATTCCATTTGTTGGAATACTAAGAGGGGGGGTGAATCCATATGATCACTTTATACCACTTTTAACCACAATATATTTTCTTTCACTTTATGAAAAATGTTCAACATTTTATCATCAATGTATCATCTATGATTGCATTCAATATATATATCATAAGAATGTAATCATAAGCAGCAGCACATCAAGAAAACAATACACTAGTATTTACATGGAAACCCAAATGGGAGAAAACCATGGAATGATTTCTTATATATATCAAGAATGTTGGACACACCTAACACACTTAGAGGGGGGGTGAATGAGTGTGGGGATCTTTTTCCCAAAACTTCCCTCTTACACAAAAACTCCTTAGTTAACATTCAACACGTGCTCATTACTCATTGTTGTCATTTATAATTAGTTAGATGTGAATACATATCAACAACATATATCAGCAACATATCATCAACAAATCATC
>JASDQU010370261.1:0-11410 GCA_032191745.1 Picea mariana
AAGCCATTGATACCATACAAATTGATTGGGTTCTAAATATAAAGAAGCAATTCACACCTTTTGTGTATGTGGCACATTATGTAGATCAAAGAATTTCTCCATCTGAAGTATCTATGTGATTGGGTCCTTGCCATCAAACTTCCTCATATCGATCTTAGGAACGTGGTTGGTCTTCAACCCAAAGTTGGAGTTTCTGCATTCTTGATTCACCTTCCTTGTGTCCTCATCATGAATTTCATGGGATACATTTTCACTTTTAGGTGTCCTCTCTATTAGGAATTTTTTCAATCTTTCCATGATCTCCCCTTTTAAAGCATCCATCTTAGTATTTATTGCCTCAAACTTAGCTTCTGTTGAATCCATCATCTCTTGTAGATCATCTTTTGTTACTGTCTTCTTTTGTAAATCATTTATCTCCCTACGCATTTCTTCATATTAATCAAGAGTCCAAGTAGGATTTTCTGGAGGCTTATTTGGTGTAGAAGTTCCCTATTTTGGTGGCATGTTGGCCAAGTATCACTTTAAACCTTGATTTTGAGGTGGTTCTGCTAGACAATCTTCCTTTTATTGTATCTCCAAAATTTCGACCCTTCTGAGTATGAAATTTTATTTTTTATAGGTCTCTGATATTTCTTCTCTTCAATTCCACAAGTCTGATAAAAATTGGATGTGCCAAGTGGAATTTATGCTAACTTCCCCACAACTTGCTTATTTTTGGCCTTTCTAGGAGATCTCACTTGTATAGCGTGCCCCGCACAAAATAATTGATATAAAATTTTGAAATTCATACCAGAACTACTATGGTCTGTCCACTATCCAATGCAATTTTTCTTACTCAATTTGGATACTCTAGGAATAATTTATTATTTTTTTACTCGGAACACCCACTTGAGACTAGTCAATAGGACTAGTCAGATACCCTATCTTCCACAGTGTGTATATACAAATTTACGATGACCCAAAAGCTGAAATTTCTACCACAGATACCTTACTAATTTATGAAAATATCCTCTGGGGTTCAGGGTTTGAAACGTTACATAAAAATTTTGATAGGAAAAATTCTGCAATGACTCAATTCAGGATGATTCCAGAACCCTATCTTAAAAAGGTTGTATCTCCGAAAGTATAAGGCCTCGGGAGATGAATTTTTAACCCAACGTACCTTTGTCCATCTACTAAATATCCTCCAAGCTATTCCTTTTGATTCATTGTAGAAAAACATTTATAGAAAAAATACCATGGTGTCTCACATCTAGCAACGAAACCCCAAGACCTTGAGCTCTGATACCATATGTTAAGAACCAAATATCAATGTAGCATAGAAAAACCTTATAATAAGTACTCAACACCTTGAAGAAGAGATAATTTCAGCTAATAAGCCTCTTCGAGGGGGAAACCTCCTTTTACCCCACATAAATGTTCAAGTACAAGATGATTCCAAATGAAAATGTCTCCTTGGTATATATAGGAGACTAGGAGGTATAATTACAACTAATGGAATAAAGCCGACATAAATAAAATAAAATTACTAATGTAATATGCCCCAATTAAGGGGTAATGAGCCAATATTAGGGCTTAACATGAGTTCATGCAGAAAATAGTTATATTGTTTCAATACAGATTATTGCGATTATCCCTTCACATAGTTCAATTGTCTTGCAACAGCTTAAATAATTAATTGTGAGCATAGAGATTATGCCAACGATTTTAATTATTTCTATTTCACAAATGTAATTATTAAATATTCCTTGTTTGTGAATTCTATTTACTGACAGTTGGCAGAGGTATTCATCACTAATTTTGAGAATCCTGGGCTTAACTAAGTCAATATTTTAATATCATGTTTATAATTACAAGGATATTTTATTATAAGTACACAGAGATCCTAATAATCACCTAGAGATTTAATTGTTTAATGGTTAGAGCTGTCAGAGTTCTCTAAATTAGGAATATTGTTATATCAAATTATGGCAGCTGGATTTGTGGCAGGGTATCCATTATGGTGGTCATCCCTTAGATCCGTGACTATTTGAGAATTATAAGGTGCTAATCAGGACAATGCACCATTCACTCATAATTTATTCTTTTTACAACAACTGATTGGTCGTATGAACATCCTGAAAAACCATTCTTATTAGTTAAATTGTTTTCACAGAGATGATTGTTACCAACAATCGTGTATGGTATTAATATAATGGCTTATAGTTTAGAAGACCTTTAATTTCAATGATTACCAGCGGTGGCATTTTTCCTAGCTGGCGTGTATAAAAAATAAGTGCACACTTCACAATGTTGTTCATAAGCACCCTTACCACACACACCTTACACAGGTCGTCTCCTTAATTACAATGTGATTATTTCGGTTAGATTTGGCGATTGTCTCAATGATCAGATGCTTGCAATTATCCCTTTGAGTATGTAGGTTGATTTTACTAAATATTTCCTTTTGAAACTATTATAACCCTAAAATGCACTAGACATGCATACTTGGCATCAAGCCATCTTACTTGCTATCTTTTCCAAGCCATCACTGAACATCTCTTCTAAAAACCATTGTTTTGAAGGCGTACGTGCCCTACACCACTACTGTTCATGTACACACGCTTGTTGCACCACTAAAACTCACTTACACTCACACAATATCGCAAAAAATGAAAATTGAATATGGATACAGGTTTTTGGGCCGTTACTTAACTGTTTGACTGCCCATAGCCAGTCACCCCAACCGTTACTATCTCTTTTGTCCTATAAAATAAGGTGTTGGGGCCCCATTCCAAAAAGAAGCAAGAGATCATAGAAACTCTGCCCATTTCAATATTCCCCCATTGTCTCAATATTTTGCAGCCATATTGTGAGTTTGAGCCAGAATCCCTTCTTCCTCCTTTGCAAATCCTTTCCATCTCCCTAGAGAGAACTGAAGAGGAGAGGAACACGTGGAAGTAGTTGGTGCATGGTGAAGAGGATCCCATGACCAAGTTCGATGAGCAGTGTCGGTCTCATGTTGTAAACGACTTTTGTGAGATTAACATAAAGAAGTACTTTTTCTATCCTGCCAAATGACGTCTTAAATCTTTATGTTTTGTTTACATTTTTTGATTATGATGTCTAACCCACTAATCCATATATAGAATGCATTCTTGTAGTTTCTTGTTTTTCTTTTGGTGAATGCAGGTCATCCTTGGGAGGAGACTTGAAGTCTGGAAACAACCAAGCGCAAAGGGATCTACACCGGACACTGAGTTTAAGGTATGCCTACCGGATCCCTATACTTTCTCTTTTATGTATGATTGTGGGGTAATGTCGGGATACTTGATAAAAAGTAGGAGACATTAGACGGTTAGCTCTGCCTACATTTCAGAACCCCGGTGTAATCCGTAGAGGGGTTTTCCCGCTATAGCAGAAACTCACAAATCACTAATTCTTTATTTTCAACTAAAAGGAAATATGTAGTTCTAAGTAAATTATTGTATGGTGATTTACATCTCTGACTAGTATAGTTAGTTCGTCTAATTAGTTCCTTTTCTAGTAGAAATTAAAAATATATCCTAGCAACTACAGATATAGATTATCCTTAAATTTTTTTACATTTTTTCTATTCCATATCTAGAATTCTTCAATTTGGTATTAGTTTAGTAATGTGTATATGAGCACATTTTCAAAAACAATAATTAAAATACTTTATTTAAGTTTGATAAACCAATTTGTGGTTATTGATTTATATACTTAACCTACTTTTGGTGTTATACTTATTTATTTGTATATTTACTAAATTGGGTTTTCCTATTGATATAAAGGTAATAGGTCCTCAATGTTTATTATCATTTGGATGTCTAACTCAAGATCTGCTATAATGAAAAAGATATAAAAGTTGGGCTATATTTTTGCAAACTGCAAATTTCTTCACTTTTAACACTTTCTCTCTTCATTTACAACTTTAAAACATTATCTTTCAGTAATAATGTATGTTAGTGCCAGTGGAATTCATGCACGTTGGATTTTATGTGTGGTTGAAGGTTTGGAATTTTGTTTGCAATTTGGTCCCGAGCACCTTTGTCGCAATGTGGCAGCGTGATACCTTATGATTGGATCATTGCGCATGTTGATCGATAAGCGCATATGAAACCTGTCTTAGGATCATGTGCCTTCCGATGTGGATGATGTTTTTTTTGTAAGCAAGGTTGTACTCATTTTGTAACGTTAATGTGATTGTCTCCCGCTCGCTGGGAGGGTTCTAAATACCTGTGTCATTAAAGATGTTACGTTTGGATTGATTGATGTTTCTTTAGCTTAGTAGGCGTGGTCTTGCTTGTATTGGGTGGGATGTAGACACCTCCTTGTTCCTCAGAACAATCTCCAACCTTAAGACCTTAAATGGTCAAAATCGATGGGAACCTAGGCTTGAGCATTGCTTTTGAGTCCTGGAGGTCCTAACCTTGCAGGGTAGGATGGGCGGGTAGTCATTTTTATTCTTCGTGTAATTGAATGTCATGGGTTGCTTCTCGCTGCATGATGTGCTAGTATGATAGGTCGTTATGTTTATTGATGCGTGATTTTCATGCATTGTGTTCGTCATCGTGTTGCAATGTTTGAATGTGTTGTCGTTATTACTTCCTACAAAAAATAAAATAAAATGTGCTTGTTATGCGAGTCTTGTAGTCATAATGACGGGGTTCGTTACATAGGGTATCAGAGCCGGTTTGACCCGCGAATTGGGATCTCTACGGCTTCCATTGATTAGATACTTGATTATAAAATGTCACTAATTAAATTGATTTGTTTTTGTGTAGGTAATCATGGTCAGAGGACGCCGCAAAGGCAGACGATGGGGTGCTAAGGGAGGATGTGTGATGCCCCCAGTAGCATCCATGCCCGAGGGGTCTAACCCCCAGGGAGATGAACATGTTTTCGGGTAGGAACAAATAGCTATGGGTGATGTGGTTGGGATGATGAGGTCATTTTAGCAGGTTTGAGGCACTGATTATCCATTTCGATAGAGATGAGGCCAGGGCACCGACACCACCTGAGGGTCCATCGCACGCTCCGGTCGGTGTTGGTAGCATTCACTGCGAACTCGAGAAGGTCAAATTTCTCGAGTTCTTTGGTGCCCCGGATGACACATTCACCGAGGTATGGTTGGAGAATATGGTGATGTGCTTTGCACTTTGTGACTATACCTCTAACATGAAGGTCCGCATGGCGGTCTTTCAACTGAAGGGGAGCACTCTTCTATGGTGGAAGACACTCCTGCCACAATTGAACATGGTCATCGAAGATGTGTCATGGGAACTGTTCGAGGAATGGTTTCGAGAGAGGTATCTATATCAGGAATTCATTGAGTGTTAGCTCAATGAGTTCAATGCCTTGTGATAGGGTGACCGTACGATGCCCATTTCATGGAGCTTCTTCGGTATGATCCCCACATGAATACCAAGAAACTTAAGGTCAACAAGTTTGTGTTCAACCTTAATGTCAACATTCGTGCAAAGGTGAGAATTCTAATGCCTCAAACCTTGAATGATGTTGTCCATAAGGCCCTCATAGGAGAGGAGGAGCTTATCAACGAGGGTTATAGCAGGATTCCAATGAGACTAGCGGTACATGTGTCATCTGGTGCACAACAACATTAGTCACTAGCTAGACATTCACCAGGATATCGTGAAATCTAGAGAGGATCCACTTTCTCTACACCTTGACAACTAGTGCCTTAGCAACGGACTCCTTATAGAGGACCACAACATCAACAATAACGTCGACCGCAACAAAAATAGTTTAGGCCTGTTCAACAAAATAGACTAGGGTTCCAGGCTGGTGGGACATCAATTTCTACTTCAGGCACCAGGAGTATTGGACTAAATAAAGGGTACTGGACATGTGGAGAGACACATTACCAGTGTGACCACCCAGTTGAGAGGGACAGAGCATCTGGATCAACTGGAGTCGCTACCATGGGAGAATTGGGTAAGGCCCATCAGAGTCATGCAGCTATGAATAACTGCTAGGGAGAGCACCACTCGACTGTGCTCGAGACGTTAGGTACTGTCGCTGACCACAACCTTAGTAATTTGATAGATCCAAGTGCTACAAAGAGTTTTATTTCTGGTGTCGTGATAAAAATAATTAAGGTAAAGGCAGTCGAACAAAACAAGTTTAACTTTGTAGAAATGGCTTCGGGAGCCAAGAAGAAGGTTGGAGGGAAGGTTACGGGCTGTAGCCTTAACCTCAAATATTTTTTCACAAGGGATAACCTGTACGTCACGATCTTAGGGTCTTATGACGTCGTGATTTGTATGGACTGGTTGGAATCACATGAGGCGATACTCAACTATAAGACAAAATGATTGAGCCTAGTTGATGATGAGGGACAGAGACGTGTGATTGTAGGTCGAAACTAGGGAGTCTCCATAAGGTTCATCTCTTCCCTACATCTATGGAAAATCATGTGCAAGGGATGCAAGCTATATGAGATCCTTGCATTAAATGAAAAGGGCATGGTGGAAGGACTAGAAAACCTTTCGGTAGTGCGAGAGTTTGTGGATGTCTTCCCAGATGAGTTGTCAGGATTGCCTCTTAAGAGGGAATTGAAATTTACCATCGACCTAAAACAAGGAACTGAACCGATAGCGAGAATGTCATATCGGATGTCGAACCCTGAGTTGCAGGAGTTGAAAATGAAACTAAAGGAGTTGATGGATCTAGGAATTATACATTTAAGTGTGTCACCATGGGGTGTGCATGTTATTTTCATACGGAAGAAGGATGGGTCGTGGAGAATCTACATTGACTACAGTCAATTGAACAAGGGAACAATCAAGAACTAGTATTCGTTGCCAAGGATTGATGGTCTGTTTGATCAGATGAAGGGCACGATGGTGTTTTCGAAGATCGACTTGAGATCAGGGTATCAATAGTTATGGATCAAGGAGGATGAAATCCATAAGACCACCTTTAAGATGATGTTTGGACATTACGATTTTATTTTTTTATTGTTTGGATTGACAAATTACCCAGGGGTACTTATGAGCTTGATGAATAGGATGTTCTGCGAATACTTGGACAAGTTCATCCAAGTCTTCATTGATGATATTTTGATATATTCTTGGATGATGGAGGAGAATGACGAGCACTTGTTCTTGGTACTACAATGTCTATGAGAGAACAAATTGTTTGGGAAGCTGTTGAAATGCTCGTTTTATCAATCGAAGATTCACTACCTATGGCATGTCATCTCCAATGAAGGTATCGCTATGGATCCAACAAAGGTCGAGGCTATTATGGAATGGCATGCGTTGACTAATATCCCATAAGTGGGTAGCTTCATGGGTTTAGCGGGATACTATTGATGGTTTATCGAGGGAATTTTTGAAGAGAGAAAATACGATTATGAAATTGCAGAAGAAGAAAAAGAAGTTTGTTTGGACCGAGAAATGCATGGAGGCATTTCGGAGGCTCAAGGATATGTTGATGACAAAATCGATACTAAAGGTCCCTGACATGGACGAGGATTTCTTGGTATGCATTTACACATCTAAGGAAGGCTTAGGCAGAGTCTTGATAAAATATGGTCGAGTGATCGCTTACATCTCGAGAAAGTTGAGAAGGTATGAGGAGAACTATACGACGCATGATTTGGGGTTGTTAGCCATTGTTTATGCCTTGAGAATTTGGAAACACTACCTTATTGCAGGAAAATTTGAACTAAAAACGGACCACTATGGTTTAAAACTCATCTTTACACAAAGCGACTTGAATGCGCGACAATGGCGTTGGTCGGAATTTCTTACCGAGTACAATTTCAAGAATACTTACATAAAAGGAACAATGAATAGAGTGGCTGATGCATTAAGTCAGAGACCACACATTTTTTCGGTGATGCCTCTTTAGACGAATCTACATGAAAATATTCTAACATTGCAGTGCAACGACGACTGGTACAAATAAGTCAAGAAGTTTATCGGACAAAACACAATGATGGTACCAAAATTTGAGGGATTTACTGTGGACAATGATAGATTATTGAGATTTAAAAATCGAATTTACGTACCACCCAATGACGAGTTGAGAAGTTTGATCCTAAACGAGGCTCATAGATCAGTGTACATGGCTCATCCAGGAGTCATGAAGATGAGGGTAGACCTTAAACCCTTATTCTTCTGGAAATAAATGAAGGCAAACATAGTTAGTTACGTGGCAAGATGTCTAGAATGTCAGCAGGTGAAGGTTGAACATAGACATCCGATAGGATTACTACAACCACACACTATTCTAGAATCGAAATGGCCGGCCATTTCGATGAATTTCATTGTTGGGTTGCCACTGACGACAAGAAGACATGACTCGATTTTTGTAGTAGTCGACACTCTGACGAAGAGTGCTCATTTTATTCCTGTGCATACGACATACCAGGCACCGGATATAGCTATAGTTTTCATCAATGAGATTGTGAGGTTGCATGATGTTCCTAAGAGGATTATATCCGATAGAGGATCGGTGTGTATAGGACGATTTTGGACTAGTTTCCAAGAGGCCTTGGGAACCCGACTTAACTTTAGTACCACATATAACTCGAAGACAAATGGGCAGAATGAAAGAAAAAACCAAATCTTGGAGGATATGTTGCGTATGTACGTGATGGACCAACAAAAGCAATGTGAAGAATTCTTTCCACTGGTAGAATTTTCATATAACAATAGTTATCAAAGCACCATTAATATGGCGCCTTTCGAGTTTCTTTACATGTGATCGTGTTAGCTGTCTTTGAGTTGGGATCAGCCTGAGGATAGGGTCCTGATGGGACCAAAATTGATCCAAGAAATGGAAGACCACATGCAAACCATAATACAAAGGATAAAGGAAGTGCAAGATCGACATAAGAGTTATGTTGATGCGCATCATGTTGACTGTAGTTATGAAGCTAGAAATCAAGTCTTCTTGTGAGTGAAACCGCATAAGATTTCGATCAAGTTTGGAAAGGCTGCTAAAATATCTCCTAGGTTCATGGGATCCTTCACGATTATGGAAAATAAGGGGCCCGTGGCCTATCGACTATCCTTGCTTGATTCTTTGACGCATATGCACAATGTTTTTCATGTATCTGTTTTGAGACATTATGTTAGTGATGTTGGAATATTGGTTTTTGTCATTGATGTCAACCCTAGTCATGGGTTTTGGACCGCAAGATTGATGAAGGTATTTGGACATGAATGACAATGCACATGCAGATACAACACACATGGATGGATAGTATACATCATGTTGTTTCCGGTGGTATGTGGCATGTCATGTGAATCCTCATGGTTGAGGAGAAATGAATTTTTGAAGATGACAAAGTGAATTGAAGAAGGAAGTACATGTAGGCCCTGAAGATACTTAAAGAACAAAATTACAAAATAAGAAAGTGTCAGGTCAGCCCTAATGTTAAAAGGAAGAGACATAAATGGTATAAATAAATATCATTATACATTAATTTTATACACAAGTCAAATTTAAGAGGAAATCAGAAGTAAATAAGGCCATATTTCAAGGGAGTATGAATTCTTTTGGTGATGTGTTCTAAGGTATGTTATTTTCAGGTCATCTTACCATTTTCGCTATACCTTTTTTTTCTAGAACGATTCAGATGGTGAAATTGATATGGTATTGAGAAGACATATCACGATACTTGTGGTAAAATTTTTAGGTCTTGATTCGCTATAATTATGGAAATACACTATGTGGAAGATAGGGTTTTTGACTAGTCCCGAAGCTAGTCAATAAACAGGTGTTCCGGGTAAAACAATCATAACTTCTTCATAGAGAATGAAAATGAAGTGGGAAAAATTGCATTGAAAATAGTACAAACTATAGTTTATTGTCTGTGAGTTTCATAATCTTATGTTAAATATTGAGTGCGGGGCATTCTGTACAAGTTCATTCTCCTGAATAAACCAGAATTGAACAAATGATCTAAAAATGAAGAAGACTTGTATTCTTGAAAATATTTGCAAGTTAAATTTTATGTGTTAAAAGAAAATGGATCAAATTTGCAAACACATCTTTAATAGGATTTACTCATTCAAGATGCATATAAATAACAACATAATCAATGAACATAAAACACATAACACAACAAATGATAAAGGAGTTCATTCCTCTCTTGGGCTACATCTCCTGGTCCAGCTTCCAATGGATCATTTTTATTATTTCCTCAAAGTGATAAAAAATGTGCTTTACAATGCTCAAAATGTCAAATAGACTACTCCAATGGCTTCAGAACGTCTAAAAACCCCTAGCTGGGGTTTTTTGGCACCTCATTTGGCCAAAAAATGAAGTAGATAGGCTTCCTAGAAGTCCCCCCTTAAAGCTTGTTGTCTCTGCATCTACAAAATGCACTCTTGTTGGCTCAACCTAGCCCCCATGCACATTTAAGCATAAAAACTTAGCACCAGATGCAACTGCGCAAATGGTGCGAACTGTAGGACGGTTACGGGTGCACCTATCCCTAACCGCCAAGGCCATGGTCGCGTGACCCATGTGTCCATGCGCAATATGCAAATGGGGCTTCGACCCAAGGAAAATAGCTAACAGATAAGTGGCGATCGTTGGTTACACAACTGTTTGAACCAAATATACAACTACGCACGCGCCCACAACATAGCCAAAGGTTATGTGGTATGGCACATATGATTGGGGCTTGGGCTCTATTTTGAATACATATCCGCACGCATTTGTTTAACCATCGGTCACATATATACAACGCCAGAACCATGGGTTGGGGCTAAGCCCCGGCCTGGACCCCCGCGCCAACATAACAATAATTCGAACTTAAATATATTGTATGTCATATATATAATAAGGTTCATGTGGTGGCTGGCCGATTTGCAACCCTTCCCAAGTCGCTTCCCCTGCCCGGAGGTCGCGGGGTCGAGTCCTGTCGGTTGCAAAGCTTTTAAACCAATCAACAAGTGACACGTGGTGGCCATGGATTGAGCCACGTGTCAACATACCATTAGCCACCAAAATGACACATGTCAAATTCTCATATGCCAACTGTCTACCACTCAGCCCTACCACGTGTCGTACGAACTACCACGTCAGCAGTCATTCGGACTGTATAGTCAGCGTCCATTTTTTTGCCTGTGTGTCAATTCGAACAGAACGCGATATCTCTCGCTCCTGACATCCATTTGAACCCAAACGAGTTGTGTTGGGTTCGCAACGATGAGGCCTATGCTCTCGTCCTATTTGAAGTGATTCCGAGCACTTTGAATTTTTGAGCAAAATTTGATCCCCTGATCACACCTCCCCATTGGAAAGCTTTTGGACCTCCAAAAGACTATATTCAGTCTATGTGAAGATGAGGGTATAGTTCCCTCACCCTTACAACCTCAATCCAATTGGCTTTGCTTCGATTTGTACCTTTAAGACCAACTCA
>JASDQU010370264.1:0-11410 GCA_032191745.1 Picea mariana
ATTATGTTTTTATTTACTATAGTATGCATTTCGCGCATTTGCATATGCTCTAGATGTTGTACCAATGTCTCATGCAAAAATTAGTGGACTCCAACATATTGATACTTTTACAACAATAAAGGCTCAATAAGATAGGGTGTGCATTAGAGTCTCATTTTCACAGGACATGATATGCTCTTTTTCACATCCATTAGTCTAGTTGTGTGGAATCTACTCTCTTTTGAAAGTTGAAACTCAATCCAAAATTATTTGATTTTTCTTGATGCTTGGTTCTGACACTTATGTCGTATGATGTACACACTTTCATTGTTGTTGGCACTATTTTCTTGTTCACCATAAACTTCCTCATGTACCATGCAACAACCAAGTTCATTCAAAAACTCATGTGGCACCTCAAATTCTTCATCAAGAAGTTCCTTAAAATACTTAGCAACTTGGCTAGCCAACTATTGGTTGGGTGTAACACCACACCACTATGACTCCAACACTTCAACATGTTCCAAATCTGTTGATGTGTTTTCTTCAACCATTGCTTGGTCATTGAAATTAGTGCTTCATTCCTCTAAGGCACTCAAAAGTTTCTCAATTTCTTCCACAATTGGAAAAGGCTATACCAAAACCTTCATTTTTTTTTAGTCTGTCTCATCGCAAATGTATTGAACACCCTATTTGAAATGGTTAACCACTCTCCTATAATAGCCTTCAATTCTAGTTCACATAGACCCTACTAAACATTACATCGAAAAATATCTTCATTACTTTCATCTTGTTGGTCTGTGCAATGATGAATCACACTCGGCAGGTGCTCAAACTCATGAACCCTTTCTTGAATTGTTCCATCGTATTGCAATCAAAGGTTTTCCTAGCTAAGTGCTTCAACAGACTTCCCAGGCTGCATGCTAAATTTGTTATCTATCAAAAACTTGGAATCCTCATGGTTTCCGATACTAGTGCACTTTTCTTAGTGCAACACATTTTCCCTTGGTGAGTGCCCATGTCAATAACATCTACAACTATCACTAGATCAAGCCTCGCTAAGGAATTATAATTTTTTTGTAGATTGTTGCAAACCACTTTGAATCCTTGTTTTGTACTTTCTTAAATTTTGCATACTTTCTTATGACACATATCATGTATGGTATACTGCTTAGGTTTTCTAGTCAATTGCTTTCACTACTAATTAATGTACATCTACAAAATGAATCAAGGATGACTTAGCTAAGAGCATGGACCATGAATTTTTCTTTTAACTTTTTCTAACATGGAAACATCAATTCACATTAAAGGAAATTATCGTCAGGTTGACCATATAGTAAGTACAGTAGTAGTGCCAAGGATGATTCATGCAAAAGGAATAGTATAATATTTTTTCATTTTTTTTAAATACTCAGAGCTTGTTGCTCCTATGACGAATCATATCATCAATGGTATTGATAATTCTTTGATGGTATTGATAGTTATTCTTAATCATTTTTTGCATAGTTCATCTCTCTTGCGACGAATGATGAGCACCTTAGGTCATCAATGGTATTGATAATTCGTCGATGGTACTGATATTTCGTCGCAATGATTAATTGTAAATTTCATCTCTCGTACAAATAATGATGAGCACTTTAGGTAGTCTCTCGTGTGACAATATCCTTGGGTCGTCTTGCGAGCAACGAAAACCTTGGGTCATCTCAACCATGATGATCTCTTTAGGTCATATCTCTTGCGACAATATTCTTGGGGTGTCTCTCTCATGAAAATCCCTTTAGGTTGTCTCATGTGCGATGACATCCTTATGACATACTTAGGTTGTTGTTCGGGCGACGATATACTAGGTTCGTTGCAATTTCCATGAAACATGATGCAACGTTTGGGGGGTCCAAGATTCGTCACCATCTCCATGACACAACGTCGCACGAGCATTGAAATGACCATCGCAAAATGACCCAAATTTACTAGTGATATCACATGCATGTGGCCAGGAGGGTGCATATCATGTGCATGCATGTGTCTCTCTCACCTCCACGTGTGACTCAATTAACTGATGATTTCATGGAACATGTAACTAGGACTAGGTGGAATATCACTCTGATTTCTATTAGTGAGTGTCTAGATCTCTCTATATCACTACTATGGAACATTTACTTAGACATGTAGATTATATCATGTGCATTATTCATTCTACCATTTATTTAATACAATTCATTATTCTCTCTCTTCATCTCTCTATTTATTTTTCAAGCTTTGTGTGAATTTATACTAGATAGGTTCTCTATATAGGTTTCAAAAAAAAATCACATAGTATCAAAGCCCACAGGTTGCTAGGATCAAGGTGCAAAGGAACTCATTTGCAAGTACAGGAGATTGCAGTGATCAGAAAGAATGGAATTTATGCCAGCAATTCTTCTTATGCCACACAATTATTTCGAGTGGAAGATAAAGATTTTAATTCATCTTAGATATAGAGGTTTGTACCGAATAACAATGGCTACAAATACCGAACCAACATCAACAATCGATAAATATAATTACTTAATCACATGGATAAGTCCTTCAATCTCATTTGCATGTCAATGTATCCCAAACTATTGTTTTATATTGAATCATGTGCTTCTCCAAACGATATTTGGACCAATTCAAGGAGGTCTCTTTGGGAAACAAGACAACATGAGAGGCCACATGCTCGAGATTGAGTTGAATTCAATGGATCTAAGAATATTTGATAATATCAAAGACTTCTTCATGACGTTCAAGTCCCTTCTTCTTCAGCAAAAGGAATGTGGTGTTGAGAAATATATGTAAGAGAAACAAATGATCCTTGGCATTTTATCAAAACTTGGTGCAGAGTATGTAGTCTTTTTCTCAACATTCCATATAGTGAGGTTTGCTGAGAACACATTTATACTGAGGGGGGGTTGAATAAACATAAGATTTTTTTTTCTTATTCTAACATTCATCAACCGTAAGAAAACAATCATATATGATATCTATTGACTAGAAAACATGGAACACAAGATTTACGTGGAAACCCTTTCAGGAGAAAACCACAAAACTTCTCTTTATAATTCTTTTTAGGAACCATCCTACTATTACAAATGTTTGTAGGAACCAGCCTACTATTACAAATATTTGTAGGCACCAACCTACTGGAGAGACCAATCCCCACTGGTACAAACCTTGGTAGGCACCAACCTACTCTTACAGATATTTGTAGACACCAATATACTACATACACCAATCCATGTCACTAAGCACCAACTTAGAAAGAGACACTAATATCTTTGTTTGAGTGACACCAACCTACTCTTACATATATTTGTAACATAAATCTACTGGAGACACCAATCTCTTTGTGTGAACTGCATCAACCTTCACTGAGTCTACTTGCTACTTTTGTCTTCACCAATTCTACTCACTACTTCTGCCTTTACCAGTTATACTCACTAATTCTACCTTCACTAGGTTTACTTACTACTTTTTCCTTTACCAGGTCTAACCAAAATTTGAATTTCCAAATGGAAACTTTCCAAAAACTTGTTGTTTTATGCCTCTTCCCAAGAATGAAATTGTACAACATGCCAATTTTGCAAATCTGATTCTTAAATTTTTACATGAGGTACTTCTATATGTCTCCTCTTATCCCTGAAAATTTCACAATCTAAAATGTCCCAAAAAAGAAGTTATAGTGAAAATATCAAACTCACATGTTTGAAATTGATCTTAGGACCATTCAAAAACACTAAATTCCACAGAGCATATCTCATAAAGTGTAGTGAATCAACCTATAAAATGTTTTCTTGAGGTAATTTTGTATGTCTCCTCAATTCTTTAAAAATTTCATAGTTTGAAATGTCCTAGAAAATAAGTTATAGTGAAAATGCTAGACTGACATGTTTGAAACTAATCTCATGACCATTCAAAAACCCTAAATTCCACGGAGAATATCTCAAAATTTATACTGAACCAACATTTGAAAATTTTACATAAGGTACTCATATATGTCTCCTCAATTCTCTAAAACGTTCACAGTATGAAAAGTCCCCAAAAAGAATTTATAGCAAAATTGCCAAGCTGACCTATTTGAAACTGATTTTAGGAGCATTTAGGAACCTTAATTTCCACAAGACATGTCTCCTAAATTAAAGAGAAACAACAAATAAATTTTTTACCACTTCTACCTAGATTTCTCTCCTTCGTCTCCTCCAAATTTCATGGTACGAAACCTTCTAGAAAATAAATTATCATGAAAATGCCAAGATGACCTAAAACTGATTTCAAAACTCTTCCCTTTTGGAATGATATTGAATATTTTCTCATCCACTTCTTCAAATGTTACTACATTTTTACACACACTTTATCTCAATACTTTATCCTTTATACTTTTTCATAAGCCTTCATGAAGGGACATGTCCATTAATTAAATAATGAATTCCTCTTTTTTATTTTACTTTTCCAAATACCATGGGAAAATACACAAATCCATGGATTTGAAACCACCATTTCACTTTTTACTTTTTCACATGCATCCTTTTTTTAATATACTTGTAAACCTATACATATAAATCAATCCTAGAAATGTTGTCTGTATTGTAATGTCATAATATAATATTAATGACAATATTAATGCTTTGACATCAATGACAATAATTCCAACAAGGTTCACATCGAGAGCAACCTGGAAAATGTCGTCACTGGATCATTTCTTTGAGTCCCTAACGCACGAGTGGAACAAACTCATCAAAATGGGAGTAATCAAGAGATGGCATGAACTTGTTGTGCATGAGAGTAGTAGTATAAGAAAATCCAATCCGAAGACCAAACAGAAAGGGAAAGGGAAGACAAATCTCGAGCAAAGAAAGGAAGGAAGATTCAAGCCCTCTGATGACTCCTCTAGCTCCAAAGGTGGAAAGGGAAAATAAGGAAATACAAAGTGTGGCTACTGCAATCATGGCTAAATCAAGATGCATGTAGAGTACAATAGAACTCATGGAATAGACACTCTGGTTGAAAATCCTCAGGGACTGCATTCTCGAGAATGCCAAGAAGAAGACAAGAGACAGTGTGCCACATAATAGAGGTAATTATAATGCATTGATTGATATTCATTCTTATCCTAATGCATGGATCATGGATTCAGGGGAATCTCATCACACAGTATCCAGAGAAGATATTTTATCATATTTAACTACATGCACGGGTCCTCCCATTCTCATGGGTAATGTTACTCCAGTGGAGGTCATAGGGCAAGGGAGAGTAGAGCTCAAAAATGGAATTTTCAAGAATTTATTGCATGTTCTGAAACTTTTTGTGTATCTAATATTGGTTTATCATATAGCATATATAGGCATAGGAAAAAGGGTGGAATTCACACCGAATTTCGTGACCATATATGACATGCATGGAAACTCCAAGAATGTTATTGGTGAGGTGAATCACCAATATCGATTATATACATTTTCCAAGTTTATTGCTATGTTTGACCCTATTGTTGGCACATAATTGATCAGACTATGGTCCTTCTTAGGTTACCAACAAAAGGCACGGATTAGTCTAGAGCGATGACATTTTCATATCCTCCGAAGAGAAGAAGTCTCACCCGAAATGTAACCAAGACAGAAAGATAGGGAAGGGAAAGGAGAATACTTAGGTGGGTTTCTAGAACCTTCAAGGTTCACCTAGATCTTGCACAAGATAGAATAACCACAGAACAGATGTGAACTCATTCATCCTGGAAATAAAGACACTCAAGTTGTGGAATCATGTGTAAATAGAGATATCATATTGATCTTATCAAGCATAAAGAAGTATTGTAAAGAGATAATTCATAAGCATAAACACATAATGACAAAGCAATTTTAAAATTTTAGGTCCTTCTTTATATATTAGCAGCAAATCTTCTCAGATACAAACTCAGAGATACAAATCAATACTCTTTTACAACTTCTGAATCTGAACTCATGTAACAGAGCTCTATCTACCCTTTTTCCCCAAAACTGTATACAAGTTACAATCATAGAACCTTTTCCCAACTACACCCAACCATTCTCAACACTAACATCCAAAAACCCAACAACAACCTTTTTACAATAATATGCATCTCATATATAGGTTGAGTGGAATCTTCTGGCTTTGGGCTCCACATGCTTTCTTGTTCTATTGTAACTGTGTTTTCCTTGTTGGAATTACGTTGTCCCTTTTCGCAACTGATTTCTATTTCTTTAATTGATCCACTGTCTAGCGTCTGTGTAGATTATGCAACTCATGTTTGACCAAAACTAGGACTGTAGTCCTCCTTGCACAACTTTCAACCAAAATTGAAGGGCCCAACAGGCTCCAACCACAATCCTTGACTCGCCCTCGAGTCAAGTAATTAGCTCTTTCACAGCTTCTAGGAGTGGATGTTTCTTACCTTTTCCCTCCTTCTCTATTTTCCTTTCATAGTCTTCTTTCTCTTTCTCATTTTCTACCTCTTCAAATGAAGGGCCCAACCCTGGGACCAACTCTAAGGCCCGCTTCCTGACTTCCCGGAAAGTCCCAATTTTATCCTGCCACTTCCTGGCAAGGACTGAGGCTTCGACGACGAAATGTTGAGTCGCATCTGTGATACATCCTTTGGGCTTGGATGCGACCAGAGAGTTCCATTTAGAGTCAGTTGTAGCATCTACCTGATGTATTTACATATACATTGTCTAAACAACAGGTCAAAATTCGCGCAACTCCTTCTAGGCTACGGATTTTTCTTCAAACAGAGAAGTCATCTTGAGAAACTGGATTCTTGCGTGCACCTCCTCTAGATTTTGGTTGTGCCTTTCCATAATTCCCATCCAGTCGCTGACTTTTTGAAATATCTTTGTGCACTCGGTTGTGCGCTTGTGTAGTGTTGCTCGAGCATTGATGCCTTCCAACACTACTTTCTCCATCTGCTCCTACAACTTTCGAGGCTTCTATTCTGCTTCATGCTAGCTTTCCTACAACTATACTTCCATATGCTCTACGCGAATGGCCAACTATGACCATGCTCCCTAGAGTAGCTCGATTTGATGCCCAAGTTCTCCTGCAACACTTGATTCTCGCAGTTGGGGTGCGACCTTCCTTATTTCCGGCCACGCTTCAACAAGCCTCTCCTAGACTCTTTCCAGTTTCTTCTCTGCATGGATCTTGGTGTATTCTTCCTGTGTTTTGCATTCTTGAGCAAGGAGTTCTTCCTCCCTTGTGAACTCTACAGTCCTTCCATCCTGCTGGAGCCTCTACTCCAATTGATCAGTTGAGGCCCTAATCATTCTGACTAGCTGAGTTGTTGGCCACTGTGCCAGGTCAGCAAAAGAAGGGGTGGCATCCCTAGGTGCTTGAACATGGAGTGGAAGTCCACTGGTTGTTGAATGCTCTGAAGGAGTCTCCACCTCCTCCTCTCTTATATATGGTCATGGCACAAGCCTCAACCTCAACGTTGATGGAAGGAGCGTTAGAACTTATGTTCTAGCCATATTTGCAGCAACTCTCCGCACTGCTGAGAGTTTTGGAGGACTAGCTCCATTTGTTCCTGAACTGGCATTGTGCTTTGTCCTGAGTTCGTCTCAGGTTCCTTCTGAACCTTTGGTGTCTTTATGTCTTTGTGGACCTCAGCTTCCGGGGTGGAACTTCTGATATCACCCTCAACCTTGATCATTGAGGAAGTACGCTGAGGACTTAGGACTTGTGGATTCTGTACTATTTTTAGCTCCTTCGAATATAGAATGCCCTAAATGGGCACAAAGGGTATGATTTGTTGGTCCTGGGATTCAGGGTTTGGGCTAGTAAGTTCTTGCCTCTACTTGGGTACTTCTGGGTTTGGACCAGGGAGTACTGGTCTCTACTCAAGTATCTATGGGGGATCTAGATGCATGGGTTATGGGTCGATGGTTTGGGATGAAATGGAGGTTTCTTGAGGTGGTGACTAGGGTTTTGGTAGTGATGAAGGTTGCTCATTGATGATGGTGGTGTTTGGAGTGGTGTTAGGCTCAAGGTCATCCTGGATATCTATAATATGGGTTTCTCGAGCCGTTGAGCGAGTGAGAGGAATGGTGGATGAAATGGGTTGGGGGTTCAGAACCTTTCTTGGGTAGATCCCCATCCTGAGTTTCTTAGCCATTGTCTCTGTGATGAATGCAGCACTGAGAATTTCATTGACTTCCTTACCTGTCAACATAGCTTGCTCCAGAATCTACGAGAACATAGGTAATGTTCTCTTCTTGTTCTCCAGTGAATGCATCTCTTCCTCTTCGTCGGAGTCCATATGTACTGGGGCTTCTTTATTCTATAATTTCGGGCCCGAGATTGGTCCTACCCCTGCTTCTTGACCCCTCTTATTTATCATCTCCGTAGGAAAAAGATAATGCATCCTCGACTTGTGCGGGTTGCATTTTACTCCAGGCCATGACATAACCTCCTTGTCGAAGGCCTCATCTAAATAGAATGGAAGCATGCGTGAGTTGAAGTCCTCTCGATTGGCATACCTTGGCTATATGACTGTATGGTGGTGGTTCATGCTGAATGCAATGTTTCTTGTATTGCAGTTGAGAAATTCCTGTGGGATGCAAAACCTCTGAGTTGTGTCCAACAACCTATTTTACCATTCGGAGAACATCGTGTTATTGAAGGTTGTGTTCTCCAAGTCCAACCTTGAGTCCCAAGGCTTGAACATCTTTGCCAATTGCCCCTTATCTGCTAGCGATAATGGTCATCCTACTGGTGGCATCAACTTTAGCATTGCAAACGCAACCAATAACTAGTCATAGGTGAAAGTTCCACCCTTTTCCTATGCTTCCTCACAATCCACCAGGAGTTCCTCCAATAAATAGTTGCACCAGTTAAAGATAGTTCCATTGGCGCAAAAATCTGTCACTGATAGCGCATCCAATGTACACTCTCCTTTGTAGTAGGACCTCATGACCTTTCTCGCAATTATATAGCAGTTGTTCATGACCATCTCGAATAGTATGGGGTCAATCTTGGTTGTGTGCACCCCCTCTGTGTATGAAACTGCTCATATCAATTGGACTCCCCCTTTTTCTTCCCATGCTTGTTGGGACCCCGGAAACATTTGGACACATCCTTGTCATCGATGGACAATCTAGTAAGTTGTTAGATGTCCTCTGCGTGAATTGGATATCTCCTATCAAACCATAGGCTTTTGTCATGTACCCTTTTGATGAGAAACTTGGTACACCTCGCAACTTCCCCAGTGGTGCCGAAAACTAGTAAATCCTTGAGCTCTAATACCATATGTTAAGAACCAAATATCAATATAGCATAGAAAAATCTCAGAATAAGTACTCAACGCATTGAAAAAGAGATAATTTCATATAATAAGCCTCTTCAAGGGGGAAACCTCCTTATACACCACACAAATGTTCAAGTACAAGATGATTCCAAATGAAAATGTCTCCTTCGTATATATAGGAGACTAGGAGGTACAATTACAACTAATGAACCCAAGCCGACATAAATAAAATAACATTACTAATGCAATATTCCCCAATTAAGGGGTAATGTGCCACTATTTAGGGCTTACCATGCCCCTCTCCTTGAGACAAGTGTTGTCCGCAACGCTTAAGTAATTATGGATGCTTCTGTATAAAAGACTCATCTTCCCAAGTAGAATCTTCGGCAAGAAGTGTCCACTTAATGAGATAATCTGAAATGGATCTATTCCTCAACTGGCGAATTCTTGTGTCAGTGATGGCTTCATGCTCCAATATGATTTTTCCTTCCTCGTCAAGTTATGGAAATATAGTTTGAACTAGGATCTTGTCACCTATAACCTTCTTTAAGCATGAAACATGGAAAACTGGGTGTACTCGTGAGGATGTAGGCAACTCCAATTTGTATTCCATAGTACTAATCTTTTGCAACACCTTATAAGGACCATAGTACTTTGGTGATAATTTATTATCCTTATTGGCTTGCTTGAGGGACATCTATTTGTATGGTTGTAGTATTAAAAACACCCAATCCCCTACTTCAAAACTTCTTTCACTACGATGTTGATCTTCTTGTTGTTTCATGTGATTTTGTGCCATGGTCAGGTTGTCCTTTAAGATTTGGAGAACTTCTTGTTGATTCTCAATGTGATCTTCCACTACTTGAACCTTAGATTTTTCTTTTAGAGAAGAAGTGATGGAAGGAGTGTGGTATCCATAGAGTGCCATAAATGGTGTCATTTTTGTTGCAATATGAAAGGAAGTGTTATACCACCATTCTACCAAGGGTAACCATTTGAACCATTGTGTTTGTTTATCAGAGACAAAGAAACGAAGGTAGCCTTCCAGACATTTGTTGACTATCTTGGTTTGTCCATCAGATTGAGGATGATAGGATGAGCTATGACCCAATTGAGTACCCAAACAAGAAAATAATTCTGTCCAAAAATGTCTAGTGAAGATATGATCTCTGTCACTTACAATAATCTTTGGGATTCCATGTATTTTTTGAACTATCTCTATGAATGTGGTGGCAATTGTACTGGCTTTGAAGGGAAGAGAGAGTGCACAAAAGTGTTCGTACTTGGTCAGTATATCAACAATCACCATGATGACACTCTTTCCTTCAAACTTCGGTAACCTTGTGATGAAATCCATGGAAACCTCCTTCCAACGCTGACCTGGGATGGATAATGGTTGTAAAAGACCTGGGGTATTAATTGTTTCCACCTTATTTTGTTGACAAACCAAACATTCTTCTATAAACCTTTGAACATCAGTTTTAAGGCCATCCCAAAAAAATTCCTTCTTGACCCTATGGTAGGTTTTCAAAAATCTTGAGTGCGCTCCTACCGGAGAGGTGTGCAATTCCAATAGTATATTTTGTTTGAGTTGGGATTTCTTACATAAATATAAGAGATATTTGTACCATAGTGAATCATTTTTCCATTTAAATGTATTTGATGCACTTGAATCCTACTGCAACCTTTGAATGAGAGTCCACACATTTTCGTCATTCTTCCATTCATCCCTTGCTTCTATTATCCAATCGGGTTGGATGATCGAGATAGCACATAGAAAGGCCTCAACATATTCATCATTTCTTGAGAGTGCATATGCCACAACATTTTTCTTCCCTTTTTTATAGATGATTTCAAAATCATAACCCAATATCTTGGTCAACCATTTTTGTTGTTCTTCTAAAGATAGTCTTTGTTCCAAGAAGTATTTAAGACTATCATGATTTGTTTTGACCTTGAAGTGCCTACCTATTAGGTAAGGGCTCCATTTCTTCAATGCATGTAGTAATTCCATCATTTCCTTCTCATAAATGGGTTTGTGTAAGTACTTTCCCTTAAGTGGCTGACTTTCAAAATCCAAGGGTCTTCCTTCTTGGATTAGGACAACGCCAATGTCATTTCCCGAGGCATCACATTCCACAATAAAGGCTTTTGTGAATTATG
>JASDQU010370266.1:0-10761 GCA_032191745.1 Picea mariana
TGTTGGCATTGCTGAAAGCAAATTAAATAATAAAAATAATAAAATGCAATAGAGAGCTACTTCTATGAGTGAATTCCTATTATCTGGTTGCATAAAGAATGGTGAGCATGATGCCGAGGAGAAAAGTAACATGAGAAGGATTCTTGTTCCTAAACCTTGTCAATGGTTGTTGGGTAGAGATCTTGATGCAAACCTAAGGATGGCAATGCTTACAAATGATGGATTACTTGAAGCGGTTGCTTAAGTAAGTTGGCTTACATGCCAGAATACGTACAAAGATAAATAGTGAAAGATAGGGTGGTGCTATGGTGAATTCATGATAATCGCATTATAGC
The DNA here is from genome assembly GCA_032191745.1 of Picea mariana. Taxonomy (NCBI): domain Eukaryota; kingdom Viridiplantae; phylum Streptophyta; class Pinopsida; order Pinales; family Pinaceae; genus Picea; species Picea mariana. The sequence goes on from JASDQU010370266.1 coordinate 336, forward strand.
GGATGACCCATAAAAATTAAGGTCCGTGAATCTAAGTGAAACTGGTATTTATATTCCAGCAAACGGGGATTGCAGCTAACTAATTGTACTTTACTTAAGGTTGGATATCTCGTCGATTAATAAATTTAAAGGGAGCAATTGGTCTGAGATTTTCAGTGAGTCGTATTCATGGTTGGCCAACGTCTGGGTCCTTCTTACTTGCGCCTTCCTGGAGGACACTTGTTCATTTAAGTTGTGTTGTACAAAGTCGTAATCATCTTATTGTCGGGTTAGTCTTGTCGATTGCTGGGTGGCGACGTAGAGTCACGGGAGTCCGTACTTCTACGCGCACACACACTTTAACGCAAAAAAATATATATAATTTTGCACCTGTTAACAGAGTAGTTGTTATAACGAGGAGGGTCGTTACACTGTTTTTGGCCAAAATTACTCAGCGGTCAAAAAAGGAATTCGAAAATGTTCTATTGTCTTCTGAAGACTATGAAGACTACTAAGGAGATTGAGGATTGTTGAAGCGTTAGTTGATAAGGGTTTGACCCTTAAACCAGGATTCAATCCTACACATCATATTAAATTCGATCTTGTTTTATTTTTAGTATATCAGATCCAGTTTTATAGGATCTTGAACCTGTTTGTAAAATCTATAAAGCCTATGAATTTTAAGAAAGAATGGGTTAGACAGATATGGAAGGATGGCATGGGAATGTCCCCATCCCCTGTAGAAATGTTTCAAAAACTGTAAGTGACTTTATGAATGAATACAAAGGAATCATATTTCCATATTCTTGTGTCGTGTTTAAGAGGTGAAGTTTTTCCCCTGATTGATCCGGATTATTTTTGTAACTTGTTATTGTCCTGTTTCACATGTTGTTTCTTTCTGTATTGTTTATGAGAAGATGATGTGTGGGATTTTTTCTTAACAGCCTATGTTGGCTCGAAATAATATTTATGTTTTCTTCCAAGTTTGAAATGTAGAATTCGGATAAGCTCTACTCTACATTTGAAATGAACTTCAATATATTCTTCTTTTCCATTTTATAATCTCAAAGGTCCACTGACATGAGTACCCTGCATGGTTACATTTTGTCTCAGTTATTCATTCATCTATCATCTTAACCTCTTGACTCTATTTTTCCCAATGGCCCTCTTATGTTGTCTCAACCAAAAAACTCTAAAAACAAATCTTCTATCCTCATAGCTAGCCTAAGATCCATGCTCAAACAAATCTAAATTTGACAGAGAGATCCCTCTTTGAGTCTTGGAGGGCTAGATCCCTGACTAGAAGTGATTTTGATGTTACCTCTATGACTGCCTCCACAGCCTTGGGAAAATTATAGAGTGCTAACATAAACCATGTATTTGTGATAGGGGTTAGTAATCCCCCAAAAATTCCATGATATTATCTTCATTGGAAACCTTCAAAAAAAACCGCCTCCTTGATTTTCCACTCAAAAAGTGTCAAACGGGTTTTTAGGATTCACAATATGCATATGGGGTGAGAAATAATCAATAAAATTAATATTTATTGGCTTCTTACGAGATTCACTACACATGGATGTTTGAAAATAAACCAAATTTTGGGGTGGATAACTCCCCCCACTCCCCTATTGAACAACGGGTTAGACAGTGCTAGGTTGGTCCCCAGACACACCAAGGCTAGTAAGCTTTTCTTACATCAAACCTAGGATGGATATTTAACTAAGAAATTCTTCTAATATATAAGCAAGAGGTGCTTTACAAATGGAAAACAATGTTGATACTGTTACATATCATGAAAGGTGTGTATTTCTCAATACTTTTTTTTTAACTACTATTTTTTATATGAAATTATATTCATAATGTGTGATGTTAATTGTATGGTTATTCATCATAGGAACTATCATTGTTTTTTTATTGATAACACTATCAAATATGGTCGCCAACCACTTGAGAAGGGGACTTGTTCTTTTGTTTTTTTTCCATGAATAGTGGAGATCATACTATGTTTCAAATTCTTGTAAAAAAAGGCAATAACGAAGTTTTTGTTGTCAGATTATCTACCGCTAGGGAATATGGAAGTAAGGATGTAATAGGGTCTTCTTATCTTGGTATTTTTTGGCCACATCAAGAATCATCACAACATTTAGCTTATCTCATACAAAGTGTAAAATCACTTAAAATCTTAAAATACAACACACAATGACACATATGTGGAGATTCCATGTTCATGAGAAAGTTGGGGAAAAGATTGAACTTATTGTTGTGTATTCTAAACATCCTAGGAATGTGAAGAAGAAGGATTCATTGGAGTTCACTATGGAAGGATATAAAAATCTTAATAAGGTTGTTCTCTATACATGGAAAACATTTCTAGATTGGTTCTAGCCAACTTCATATTCAAGTCAACAATTAGTACAACTTGCTAGTAAATGGTGGGTGGGACAAAATTCATTTTTTTTTATTTGTACAATATCATAAAACCTCTTATTGTTGTATATTTATCTTGGGATACCCACCATTGGGATCATGTGCATTATTTTTATGGATCAGGATTGAGGATTGGATTACCCAATTTGGAGTTGTATACAATAACCTTTGAATTTATTGTTGTGTATTCTATACATCCTAGAATTATGAAGAAGAAGAATTCATTGGAGTTCACTATGGAAGGATATAAAAATATTAATAAGGTTGTTTTCTATACATGGAAAAGATTTCTAGATTGGTTCTGATGCAGTCCCCCTACCTCAGCAGGGTTCCGTGACCTCCCGATCTCTGGATCGATCTTCTTCTGAGCTGAAATGGCTCTTCAGGATGCTGTTGGAACCCTTTCAACGAATCCACAGGTCCCTTCTTCCTCTAGCACAGGCCTTGAGAAAACCTGCGGGCTCACCCCCTTTTCGGAGCTCTTCTCTATTTTGAACCAACACACACCTCGGCCTTGATTTCTTTCCAACTAGCCCCTTTCTTACCTAGTGACCTCGGGCTATGACCCAAGGCTTAAACAACACTCCTTTCGCGTTTTGGGGTTTTGGGACTCCTACATGCGAGCTCTCCCAAGCTCCTTGTCCTTCAAATTGTCAAACTCAGAAATAGAGCCTAGCTCACACTAGATCCTACCTTCACTCCTAATTCATGTGACCTCCGCCCCGTGACCAATGGATAACATCCAACCGACTCCCTGGGTTTTCACGTTTCGGCGATGTGGAGGGGTTAACTCCTTGTCCCTCCAACTCCCAGTTGCCGAAAGTCTAAAATCATATCTACTACAAGATCAACAGCTCTAAGCCCTCCTTGATCTAATGATCTTGGTTCTTTCTAGGTTTTGTGATTCGGGGAATCGCGATTCAAGGGTCCCGCTCCTTTGTCTTTCAAATCCCAGTTGTCGAAATACCGAAATGTCTTGGCATTCGTTCTTTCAGGCTTTCACAATTTAGGGAATCGCGATGCAAGGGTACTAGTCCTTTTTCTTTCGAATCCCTGGTTCCCGAAATGCCGAAATGTCTTGGCATTCGTTCTTTCGGGGTTTCGCGATTCGGGGAATCACGATGCAAGGGTCCCACTCCTTTTTCTTTCAAATCCCCGATTGCCAAAATTTCAAAATGTCTTGACGTTCATTCTTTTGGGGTTTCGTGATTCAGGGAATCATGAAGCAAGGGTCCTACTCCTTTGTCTTTCAAATCCCCGGTTGCCGAAATGCCGAAATGTCTTGCCATTCATTCTTTCGGGGTTTTGTTATTCAGGGAATCATGATGCAAGGGTCCCACTTCTCCTGTCTTCCTGGACGTAGATTCAACAGTCCAGATCTTTCCTCCCAGTGTCTATCCAATGACAATTGTGCTCCTCCTCCTAATCTTGCGCCTCTTCCCTTCTCTTGGAATAAATTCGGCGCTCGAAGGTCTTAGCCTTCGATGCTTCCATTGCGAGCCTGGTTCCTTTGGGTCTCGTCTGCGTTATAGAAATTCTTCCCCTCTTGAGCTTAGTCAACTTAGAAACCTCTAAAGGTTTCTCAACCTTATGCCCCTTTCTTTTGTTTCTCTGTGTGCAAAGGCATTGTTCTTCTTGAGCTTCAAGACTTAGAATAAGTCCACCCCCGCACACTCCTTATGCTACTGAGATTTCCTCAATATCAAGTCCAAAGTGTTTCTTTTCAAGAAACACTTTNTCTCGTGCACACTTGCACCGGCTTAATTCCCGCCTGGCAAAGCTTCTACAGAATCTCCAGATATTTTGTCTCTTCTCTCTATACCTTCCCCTGCACAGTTGATCCTCCAAGGTGTTTAGCAACCTTGAGGCTCCTCCTTGAGTCTATGAATATTTCTGGTGTGCACTCCTTGCATGTTCTTTTTGACTCCGTAGAGCTCAGATGCGCACTCCTTGCACTGGATACAGAACTTCCAATGTTCTATTGTGCACTCCTTACACGGCCTAAAGAACCCAGATAGAAACTAACAAACTCACAAATAGATAGTAAATATATCTATAACCTGTATCTACAGCATACAAGTGACATTCAAATGCATAAACATCCACAGACAATTCAGGGGTAGGAAAAACTGCTCTTTGTATTAATCTCCAAATGTCTATACAAAATGTGTTTTTACAAAAACTGGACTGCTACAGAGTCTCAATTCTCTCCCTCGAGATATCTCTACTTGAGAATTCTCCTACTCTCCCTCTCCACTCTACTCCTTGAGAGACTCCTTACAAAAGAGGGCTCTCTTGAGCTTATCCTCATCCACCGCCTGTGTGCTATCGCTATCTCAGAATGGCTCATACTCCTATGGCTACATTACACAAAAGGAAGTCGTAGACCTGACTAATATGGACTTAGCTACAGGTAACCATTAAAGGAAACCTCAACCAATACCTGTACAAAGGCATGATCTGGTCTCTATCAGCCTTACAACATTAAATTTAAAATTCAAATTTTGAAAAACGAGAGGGTTACGCTTCTCCCTTTCATGAATGTGCGCTAGATGTGTTGGTTGGTTGGCGCTTATGCTAAGTTGGAGTGATGCTCTTGCATCATACTCCTCAACTGGAAAAATCATGATCTCCTCTTCTCTAGTGTTGAAATCCACCTGGATCCCAAACTTTCCCTTAGAGTTGTCCTCCGGCTCCTCTCCAACTATGTTGTTGTTGTTGCTGCTACATATTCTTCCCTACTGCTCTTGCAGGCTCCCTTCTGCTCAGCTTCTCATTGCTGGCAGTATCTGCTGTTGAAATTAACATCAGCCTTCTGATTTCTTCAATTACCTCGTCCAGCTGCTCCAGTGGCTGGCTCTTTGTATGCAGTCCTCTCTGTCGCACTTTTGTCTTCTCAATAAGCAGATCTAATCGATCTCCCGTGTTGTCTTTATTTCCCTTTGTGGCACTAAGTGGCAACTCTGTTGTAGACTCCATCTCTGCAGTCTCCTCACTGATCTCCTGCTCAGCTTATTTCTGTGGTAGTTATGCTGCTGCCATTTCTCCTCCTGGCATACTTCCATCTTCTCCCCAGGCTGGTATGTTCCACTACCTTCTTCCAACTTAGCCTGTTGGATGTGAAAACTTTGCACCATCACCCTCCTTTCCAGGGCTTCCAATTCTTCACACAGGTCAGCAAAATCCATGATGTATGCTTCCTCTTCTTCTTCTTCTTCTTCTGCAGCTTCTAGTACTACAGTGATTTCCTTTCCAGCTTCCTGAATGAAAATTTTGAGCCATTCTATTGAAATCTCATCTTCTTCTTCTTGGGCAAACATTAGTGTCTGCTCCATTTCTTCCTCCATGACAGTTTCTTATGGTTGTCATCCTGATGTTGCTGCATCTGCAACACATGCTTTGGCCTCAACTATGTTTCTTGGTAGGAACACCTCTATTCCTCCAATGATCATAATTCTCTTATGATTCTCTCTTGTTAGCACTCCTTGTTGATCTGAACTCTCCTCTGAGTTCATGAGACTTTTAGACAGTCTCATCGCTTTCCCCTTGCCCAGCTGGCAATTTGGGAATTTTCTATTGCCCACCTGGCAGTCTATGAGATTGTTTGATCCCATCTCATTTCCCACTTGGAAATCTAAACTTTCACCACTTCCCCCTTGGTAGTATGTGAGAACTTATGCTGATCTCTTCCCATTGCCCACCTGGCAACTCAAAATTTCACTTCTGCCCACCGGGCAGTTTATGAGATCTTGTGTTAATCTCATACCATTTCCTACCTGGCAATATGAATTTTCATGGTTGTCCTCCTGACAGTCTATGATATCCTCCAATGATTTCATTTCATTGCCCACCTGGAAATTTGAAAATTCATCCCTACCCTCCTGGCAGTTTATGAGATCTGAAACTGATCCCTCTTCCTCAGGGTTTCTCTGAATTTTGGCTCACAGATGCAAACTAGCTCTGTGTCACTGAGGCTTTCAGCATACCTCAACCACTTCCTCAACTCTTGTTGTTGTTTCCTGGCCGGTAACTTTTGAATAGGCCATTTGTCTTTCCTGTTCAGAGGCCATTTGTACCTCCAATGTACTTTTGCCTCCTGTTGCATCTTCAATGTCAACTGTTCCATTCTCGCTCTTATCTCAGCGAGTTCCTTGTCAAGATCTGATTTATTCATCTATTGGTGGTCTCCTCTTCCACCATGCTCATGACCTTCAGTAGCCATCTCTACCTTATGTCTGCCCTCCTAGCAAACTTATGGATCACTCTACGCCTGAGAGCATCTCCATGTCCTAGTACAGCTCGCCTGGTTGTCTATTGACTGCTGCACACCTCGCAATAATCTTCACTGAACATCATTACTCTGTCTCCTCCTTCACCTGTTGTCTCCTTCGCCTGAAGTCTACAGATGAAAATATCCACTCTGATACCACATGATGGTGTGTATCAGAGTATTTTCTTTATCTACTCTGCCTCCCTCTGCCTGCAGTCTACAGACAGAAAGTGGCTCTGATACCACATGATGCAGTCCCCCTACCTCAACAAGGTTTTGTGACCTCCCAGTATCTGGATCAATCTTCTTATAAGCCAAAATAGCTCTTCAAGCTCCTACTGGAACCCTTTGAATGAATCCACAGGTCCCTTCATCCTCTGGCATAGGCCTTGAGAAAACTTGTGCGCTCACCCCCTTTTCAACTCTTTTCTCTGTTCTAAACCAACAAACACCTCGGCGTTGATTCCTTTCCAATTATCCCCTTTCTTACCTGGTGACCTCGGTCTATGACCCAAGGCTTAAACTACTCTCCTTTCGTGTTTCATGGTTTTGGGACTCCTGCATGCGAGCTCTCCCAGGATCCTTGTCCTTTGAATTATCAAACCCCAAAATAGAGCCTAGCTCCCACTAGCTCCTACCTTCTCTCCTTACTCATATGACCTCTACCCCGTGACCAGTGGCTAACATCCAACCGACTCCCTGGGTTTTCACATTTCGGTGATGTGTAGGGGTTAACTCCTTGTCCCTCCAACTCCCGGTTGCCAAAAGTTAGAAATTTTATCTACTACAAGATTGACAGCTCTTATCCCTCCTTGATCTAACGATCCTGGTTCTTTCGGGGTTTCACGATTTGGGGAATCACGATGCAAGGGTCCCACTACTTTGTCTTTAAAATCACCGGTTTCCGAAATGTCGAAATGTCTTGGAGTTCATTCTTTTGAGTTTCGTGATTCGGGGAATCACGATGCAAGGGTCTTGCTCCTTTGTCTTTCGAATCCCCGGTTACCGAAATGCCAAAATGTCTTGGCATTCATTCTTTCGGGGTTTCGTGATTCGGGGAATCATGATACAAGGGTCCCACTCCTTTGTCTTTCAAATCCCCTATTGCCGAAATGTCAAAATGTCTTGGCGTTCATTCTTTCGAGGTTTCTCGATTCGGGGAATCGTGATGCAAGGGTCCCGCTCCTTTTTCTTTCAAATTCCTGGTTGTCGAAATGATGAAATGTCTTGGCATTCATTCTTTTGGGGTTTCCCGATTCATGGAATCGCAATGCAAGGGTCACACTCCTTTGTCTTTCAAATCCCCGATTGCCGAAATGCCGAAATGTCTTGGCATTCATTCTTTCGGGGTTTCGTAATTCAAGGAATTTTGATGCAAGGGTCCCGCTCCTTTGTCTTTCAAATCCTCGGTTGCCGAAATGATGAAATGTCTTAGTGTTTGTTCTTTCAGGGTTTCTCGATTCGGGGAATCATGATGCAAGGGTCCTGCTCCTTTGTCTTTCAAATCCCCGGTTGCCGAAATGTCGAAATGTCTTGGCGTTCATTCTTTCAGAGTTTCACGATTTAGAGAATCGTGATGCAAGGGTCCCGCTCCTCCTCTCTACCTAGACATAGATTCAATGGTCTAGATATTTCCTCCCATTGTTGATCCAATGGCAGCTATTCTCCTCCTCCTGAGCTTGCACCTCTTCCCTTCCCTTGGAAGAAATTTGATGCTCGAAGGTATCGGCCTTCGATGCTTCCCTTGCGATCTCAGTTCCTTTGGGTATCATCTACGTTATAGAAATGCCTCCCCTCTTGAGCTTAGTCAACTCAGAAACCTCGAAAGGTTTCTTGACCTTCTACTCCTTTCTAATGTTTCTCTATGCGCAAATGCATTGTTTCTCCTGAGCTTCGGGACTTAGAATAAGTCCACCCCCGCACACTCCTTGTGCTACTGACATTTCCTCAATATCAGGTCCAAAGTATTTCTTGAAAAGAAATGCTTCCCACCATCTTGGCGCTCCTTTTCTCAATGCACACCTTGCAGAGCCTGCAGAGTGTTTAGTAACTCTAGTTGTCTTCGAACTCGACAAAGAGTTCTTCTTGCGCACACTTGCACCGGTTCAATCCCTGTCTGGTAGAGCTTCTATAGAATCTCTAGATATTTTGTCTCTTCTCTATATGCCTTCCCCTGCATAGCTCAGCCTCCAAGGTGTTCAATAACCTTGAGGCTCCTCCTTGAGTCTGTGAAGCTTTCTGGTGTGCACTCCTTGCACATTCTTTCTGACTCCGCAAAGCTCAGATGCGCACTCCTTGTGCTGGCTACAAAACTTCCAGGAGTGCATGGCCTAAAGAACCTAGATAGAAACCGAAAAAATCACAAACAGATAGTAAAATATATCTATAACCTGTATCTACAGCATACAAGTGACATTCAAATGCATAAACATACACAGACAATTCATGTGTAGGAAAAACTGCTCTTTGTATTAATTTCTAAATGTCTATACAAAATGTGTTTTTACAAAAACTCACTACTACATATGGGAAGATTATTCCACAAAAATTTTCCACGCTTCCACTAGTTTCATATTTTTTTTAAACAGGGCGGGATTTTTGTTGCTATTGCCACAAACGTTCGTCGCAATATCGACGAAAACCTTAATTTAACCTAGTCGGGATTTTCTTTGCTATAGCGACAAACTTTCGTGGCAATAGCGACGAAAATTTTGTCTATCTCATTGGTCGGTGTTAATGGCTAGTTGACTTTTATCTATATACACGTGACTTTAAGAAACTTTGCGACACAAATACTATAGTTGTGACACTGTTCTTGGCTTTTGTTTGAGCTGTTTATCCGTCACCCACCGGTTGAACAAATCCAATTCTCGATCTACATAGCTCGGATTTTTAACTTCCAAGGTTAGTATGTGATTTTTTATTGATGTACTCATTTAACTTGTAATTTTTTTTTCAAATGTCCAAATTTCATTTAGCTTATTTTTTCCTTGAGAATATATTTATATAATATGTGTAGTTATACCATATTTCATGTCTTTGGTTTTTGGATATAGTTAGTATATTCTATGGAAAAGGGTATGTGGATTCCATAATATTCTAGGTTTATGGAATCCACATACCGTTTTCCCTTCAATTGTAGCTATAATCTCTCTCTCTTTTCATTGAGAAAGATATGGAATTGCTCTTGAAACTCAACCCTAATCGGTGAAATGATAGTAATTGATTTCTATATTCCCTACTTTCGTAGGGACCAATAAGCTACATAAACAATAACCCTAAACTTATGTTAAGTGTATATGTCATTATTATATAAAGAAAACATTTGTACACATATGACCTTATTATAAAGATGTTATCTATGTCGTCATGATGTTATTCCTCTACACATATGATTACCTTATTATAAAGATGTAGGTCACTGTAAATAAACATATCATAATCGAAAGGAGTAGCCAAAATATAAAAAATTGACAACTTAATGTTTGGTATGGTGTAGGTAAGACAATTATTTGTTAGGAAAAGGATTTGTCACAATGAACGAAAATAACAGGAGCCTTGCTCGGTTAAGAGCAGCATTAGAGATGAGGGGCGATGGAAAATGTTATTTCCCTTGCTATGATTGTAGAGGCCTGCAAAATAGAAGACTTTTAATAACAACAGCCCAAAAACATTGTAGGGAGAAGGGGCATGCCGAAGGGGGTTATGAATATCGTCCCTTGGTAAGAGGATTCAATATTTAATGTATTC
>JASDQU010370268.1:0-11410 GCA_032191745.1 Picea mariana
TCCTTCCAGTTGCAGCTGGAAAACAAAGGAAGTTGGTGCTTCCAATGAATGTAATTATTCAAAACATATAAGAAAAAACATTCCGTGGTTTTCTCCCGATTTGGGTTTCCACGTAAAACACTGGTGTATTGTGTATGTTTGTGATTGTTTATTTCTTACTGCTCATTATTGGATAATAATTCTACATTGATATAACATTTGAAGAAAAAGGATTATAATTACGCTATTACTGATTCAACCCCCCTCTCTGTAATCCAACAGTTTGTCCATAGGGAGTCTTAGTCAGTCAAAACAACAATTTTAATTGCTAGTCATGACATAGGAAAAATGTCATTTTTGTAATTTTTGGGCAAATGGATTAAAGTAAAGATGGAAAATGATGAGAAAGACATTTCCTAACCTACCCAACCCATATCCTAACCTTTACACACCCCCTCACTCACACATCCACTCAAACCCTCACGCCCCTAGGGGGATTTGTGCCCCCTCTCCATGTGAAAACGTTACAACTTGGAATTATTTGAGTTGTGGGCCCCTCCCTCATGAGGTACACCCTTCCTAGCCTCCCACATCACCCTCTTGCATGGTCCCACATCCTCCAACTCACCACCTCACCAATCCATGTGCAAACCCTAGAGTTGCGCCCCCCTTCCTTGAGATCTCCTCTTTAGCTTGGGTTTTGACACATGGAAATGATCCAAGAGGGGTCACTTTGCCTCTCAAGGTATAAATAAGAGCCCTCAAACCCTCATTTCCTCACCATTCTCTTGAGTATTTTTATGCTACCATTTTCTTGCCCCATCTCTCTCTCATCGTTCATCATTGTTTTCGTTCCATTTTTCTCTTGGAGAGCTTGAAGCAATTAGTTGTTGCAACCTCTCCTTTGGATAATAAGAAAGACTTTGGAGGATCTTGGAGAACAAGATTATGTATTGGTGTTCCATACATACGAGGTGATTTGTTCCTTTGGGTATTCTTGTGGATTATTGAGTAGTTTTTCTTGGGTAAATTTGTTTGCTTAGATAGGTTTAGCAATAGTGTAGTTGCTGGCCTAAATGTGTTGTATTGCTAATAATATAAACTAGTTTATGTTGTTTGTTCATGCAACCCATTATCTACTCATATCTCACATTGCATTGCAAATTTGCAGGTTGTTTCAAGAGATTTGTTGGGATAGCTTCAAGCAAGAAGTTACCCTCATAGCTTACTAAAACTTCATACACTTTTCCCTTTCTGTTTTTTGTTATATACATGCTTCAGATTTTGGTTGCTAACACTCTTAGATAGGTCAATACATTCATATAATATTATGATATTTGTATGCAGAAAATTTCAGTTGCAAAACAAAAAATTTCTTAACTTCTTTTTAGGGTGTTGCAACATTTCCAACAAGCAATAGCTTGCTGGTTTTTGCAGGTTCTCGTTGGGTTAAGGGGTTATGCTGCCCATTTTCAGTCACAACACACTCCAAAGAACCCCCTTTTGATTGAGTAACAACCCTCCATCTTTTATCTATCATTCTAAGCATTGTAAGCAAGCCCAAAGGGGGTCCCCAAGTGGCTTTCCATCTCTTTTATTTTCTGTTATTGTAAATATTATTAGTGCCTACATCTTGGTGGAAGTTTGGCAAAGCCAACACCCAAAATCGGAAGGCTAGGGTGTATATTTAATTTTTTGCATTCTTTTTTTTTTCGCCCCACTTGTCATTAGGAAAAGGTTGTGTGGCTAGGATTGCTTTAGTTTAGTTGCTTTATTTTCAACCCCCTTTGGCACAAAATAGGAAGGCTTGCCTCCACCTTGTCCCATTGAGAGTGGTTTGTATTTCTTGCTTTCCATTTCAAGTTTTATTTCCTTTTGCCTACACCTTGGATGAGAAGTTGGCATAGCCAACCCCCAATATAGTATGGCTAGCTTAGTTGTGTATTGTTGATATGCTCATGCTCATGGTTTAAAATAATCTAGTATTAGATCTCATACACAACTAAATGCTAGCTTAAGCCCATGGAGGCATAGGGTTAATCTTGTGCTTTGTTACTTTCTTACTTGCAAGTATTTGATTTTTAAGCACTTATCTTTCATATTTGCAAGCAAACATGGGCATGTTAATGGTGTAAATCAATCATTTTCATTTCAGCAAGTTATTTCAAGTTCCTTAGGTGTTTTTCATGCTATAATTTAATGATTTAGAGCTTCATATCTTGTTGGTTAAATATTTTGGTTTTGGCCCTTTTTGACACTTTTTGGGAAAGTAAAACTCATCTCAACACACCTACACACTAAAAATTACTTAGTCCATAGGATTAACAACAAACTAGACTTAATAGGACACCTCTACTAACCCAACTTTTCCATTTAAACGATGACTAGAGGAAGCAATGAAAGGTGATATGTCGGGGACGGTCTCGTGGCGCTCAACGTCTTTTCCGAGAGTACTCTTTTCTCTTGGGTTGACCTGTGGAGCTAGGGTGGGCCTTGTTTCCATACTTCTTGAGCGCCCAACAGTTTCTTGGTACAAACAGGGGGAGTATTGGGTTGACACTTAGCTAGGATTGAAACTTCACTTAATAAATCTTTAATCGATCCTTAATCCACAACTTTGGGAAATCTCTTCAATTTATCTTTTGGTGATCTACATTTACACTTGCAAGCACTCTTTCACTTTTACATTTTCATGCAAGTTATCTTTATGTGTTGTGGATGAATCACTAAATAGTTGTTAGTTGATCTTTGGACATTATCCTTCAAGCATTTCATTTTCAGTAATTTAGTGTTTATCTCTTTTGTGTGATCCACCAAGAAGTTGCACATCCTTTGGAGGCACTATCTTGTTGGGTCTTGAGTGAATTTGTTTGCCATTGAAAGAAGTCCAATAGAGTAGTGTATCCCTTCGAGGAGACACTCTATTGTGAGCATGCTAGGCTTATTGTGTTGATGAATGCATCCTTTTGAATATCTTCAAATTCCTGCACATACAAGTAATTGTTAGTTGGTTCCTTGTATCTTTGTATTTCTATATCTTGTATCCATTGTATCTTCTTGTTAGTATAAATTTTTTGTAACCTTTAGATATTCTTTACTATATTTTTGTATCTAGTTTGTATCTAATCTACTTGCAATCTTTGTAGTCTTTGTAACTTTGTGTAATCAACCTCCCTTAAACTTAGTTGACCCCTTGCCCAATCTTAGGAACTAATCTTAGTTGTCCTAGGAAAAGGTTTGATTGTCATCTCATATTGTTGCACCTTGCATTGTTGCTTCTGCATCATAGGCTAGATTCCCCCCAACCTTTAAACTAATTAAAACCAACTCCTAGATCTTAAACTCTAAATCTCATCTAGAAACTAGGGTCTACCCCCCTTGGCTTCCCTAGGAGTAAGCCTAGATGGAAGAGGTTCAAGTCAAAGTGACAACGTGGGCTTTGAACCTAGGCATTGTGCCTCCAAGGACACACTAAGTGAGTAGGACTTATCTCACATTTGCGAGTGTGTATTAGGATGGCAACAGAATAAAGTAAATAAAGAGTTAAACAATGTTATCTCCTTGGGGGTATAAACCCTCTTACTCCCCAATTCCAAATTTTAGCCAAATACTTCTCACAATGGGAGAGTTATGTTATGAAATGATATTCACATGATCTCTATTTATACAAAATGTCTAAAACATAGTTTGTCCATTTAATTAGGGTAAAACATAAGATAAGGGGTCAACAACCCTTATCTTACCCCTTAAACCAAATAATAATATTTAATTTACAATTTTTGCACATTATAAACCCTAAAATAAGATGATGTCACCCCTTTAGGGAGACGTTTTGACACTTGGAGCAGGTCGTTGGAGTTGGGGATGCATGGATAGGCCTTGAAAGGCCACATGTAATTCATCCAAGCCTCTTCCTCATGGTTCAAAGCCTCCTTCCTTCAAAATGTGCCATGTGTCAATGAGAAACACCTCCATCACCACCAAACCCTAGCACTAGGTGATGTCAAGCCTCCAAAAGTGACGTTTTGACTCTCCTAGGAAAGTCATTTGGGTAATAGGGGCTAGGTAAGGTCATCCATGATGTCTTATAGGCCTCCAAAGGCAAGTTATCGTGATTCAGCATGTAGGCCCTTGGCATCCAACCTGTGGGCTTCAAGCCCCATGGAAGCCCAAGCTAGACTTGTTCCTCCAAAATTGTCCACCAAACAAGGTCCTGCAAAACAAATAAGCACGCCCTCCAAGGATATCGAGTCAAAATATCATGGCAAGTGAAAACCACATCTAATAAACAAGGCACCTAAACATGTGCATCAAAACTACCTCATCAAATTAAACAAATGCTCCAAGACCCTATACAATCGACCAAGTTTAGGTATGTGATGGGTGTCATAAAAGTCCTAATGGGTAGACCAAAACCCTCAAGTATGGGATTCTCCCAAGGATTCCCCTTCAAGGTAATGTAGTGGATGATGAGGTGCATAGGGGGGTAGAATTCATAGGTCAATGAGTTTCATGACATACAAGGGCTCGTATTATCTCATTTATGGGTGCCTTTGTAGGGGGTGTGTTGCACCTTCTTCCTCAATGCAACCTTTTTCCAAGCCCATTTATTGCCATTTATTAATTCATTAATGATCCAAACCTGTGTGCACTCCCAATAGTGAATTGATTAGCTTGGGGGGAAGTAACACAGTTTCACTTGAAAGAAGAAATTGACAAAGTGCCATAGAGGTAACCATGTAAAGCGCTATAATGCAATTATGTTAGTCTTTCATTCAAGTGGGATATTTATTGTGTGTTTTATATTTGAAGGCCTTCAATTCTTTTGAGAGAAGCCGTTCATCATTCTCAAGACTTGTTTGGGCAAGCATCTAGAAGGTTTGTAATTCAGGCTCTTATCTTTTGCCAGCAACCATCCCCCTAGTCCTTCAACCCCTTCTTCCCATGAAATGAGGTACATTCCCTTCTTGGGTCACTCAAGTAAAAGGGCATAGAAGAAGGAAATGTGATGGAAACAAAATGAGCGTAAAGTGATAATTATGGTAGGGAATTGTATGATGAACCCTCAAGGGACCCCCCAGTTGCATCCCTTCCCCAAATTTTGGCCACTTACTAGGAAATCGATGACACTCACCAAGGTGAAACAGGGTCAAAAGCATAATGTCCAAGCATGCATTCTATAATCAAAAGCAGCTTAAATACAACATTCTTTTTATCTCGCAGTTTGTACTTGGAAGTAAAGGATAGGTGGGAGAAAGGAAAACTGACGAAACTGAGACTATCCTATCACTGTCACCTTGATAGGATAGCTCTTTTTGTTTAGGGTGGTAGGCCCAGGGGAGACATCCCCGATGACTTGGGGTTTTTAGAAGGCAAAGGATTATGGCTAAGTAAAATTCCCCCCCTCACAAGTCACCACTAATCAGAATGTCTGACTAAAGAACTAATAAAGATGAATATAAAGATAACCATAAGTGTACCTTCCCGAAACAAAGCAACAAGAAAACTTATATGTGCAAGATTACTTGCTGGTTAGTACTTCATATAATCAAGGACTTTCTGATATAAAGCAATTGATAAACAATATTGATGAAGAAAATCAATGATGTACAATAACAATGATTACAATATATTACTTCACAATAAATGCTATAGAAACTTCACAATGAGCAATAACAATTTATCATCAATGTCAAATACCAACATTCATTAGAAGCAACGACTAGCCAATCTTTCAATTTTCTCAAATAAAAGATCAAATTCTGCAAATTATAACTCAAATGGATAAAAACAACATTAGGTTTAGTAAGTTAATCTAGGCTAGGGTTAGAATATGTTAATGGTTGTTCAAAAGTATTTGGAAGTTGTGATCAAAATCACTCAAGTACAAGGTCTTAGATCAGTGTGTTATTAGGGAAAATGGAGTCAAACTAGCTGCAAAAGTTGAAAGATGAGATGATAATGGTTGAGCTAAAGACAAGAGAGATATGATGGTTGAAGTGTTTCTAAGGCAAGGCTTTAACCTATCAACTCTAGGGGAAGATGACTCACTAAGGTGTAGTAAACCTAGGCCTTAATGCATCTTCCTCCTTCTTTAGCTCAAAGGAAAAAGTAAGAACGGCTAGCTTGGAGAGTGAATGGTAGAGTGTTGCTATGGCAAGGCTCTAACATTTATCTTCAACAAATAAAATGGCTCTTAGCATAACTTAGTAGGGACTTGAAACAAGGACACCAACATGTGCTTATTCCCTAGGGTTTAATCCACCAAATTTCATTAAAATGCAAGTAAAAGACACCATAACCATTCAAGTAAAGAAAGATTGTAGAAATTCACTTACATTTACCAAGAACTCATTAAGCCAAACCCTAGTTGTAAACCTTCCACCAAGAAAATGCAGAAAATAGCCAAGAAAAGCCTCCTTCAACAAGTGCGCATCAATAATTTCAGCCAAAAACCCTAAAGGAGGGTGCAAATTTCAGGCCTCACACAAGTGTGAGTGAAAGATGATGATAATAAGAGAGTTTTAGCTCTCTATTTATACAATAACAATGACCTTAGTTAAAATTTAGGTCACCAAAAGGCCGACAAGGACAAAATACAAAATATCGTTTTAAATTAAAATGTCATAATCAAACCCTAATCAAGAAAATAATGAGGACGTCATACCCTTTTAGGGTGACGATATCCCTTTCTAGTGAAATGTGGCCTCCTGGAGCAAAATGTTAGCCCTCTTTGGGCCTCTGGAAGCTGCCACACGTGCCAAACATACCACAACTACCTCAGAAAAATCCCATATCACTGGATGATGTCATAAGAGGTCCTGGGTGACGTTATGGGCCTTCCAAGGCCAAATTCCTAGTGGAAAAGGAACAACCCCCCTGGGTACAGGTCTGCTTAGTTGCCTCTGGTGGAACGTCCTCCTCTTTCCTAGTGCAAACCCTATGTCCTGTCTATGCTCCCTGTTGGGGTCTCAACATCCATTTGGTGGGCTCTCATCCCCATGGAGGTCCGAACTAATCATATCCCCATGTGTACCTATCCAATATGGTACCTTTCCGTTGGGCATGATCTTGAACATCAACAAATACACCCTCCATGGGCTCATAAGTCACAAGGATCATATCAATGTTAATCACCTCCAATCATCAATTTTATTAAACATGTGCCTATTGGGATAGTGTTCACTAGATGTGGGATGTCGCTGGGAGAAATAAAATCTAAGTCATGTTAGTGGATGAGGTGGATAAGGGATGTCCTGAAAAGGGGTGCAGTGATAGCAGGGAAATGCATGGCTTACCTATGGGTGCCTTTGTAGAAGGTGAGTTGCATATATCCTAGATGCAAGTGTTTCCAAACCCATTCATGTCTTTTATCTTTATTCTTTATTTCTTTTTATTTCAAGAGGCTAATCAGGGGACACTGCCCTGGCGTGGTGACCAGTGGTGGCAGTGTTACCCATAAACACTTTCATTAAAATGAGAAGGTTGGCTCATGATGAGACCCCCTTTCTCTTTGATATGCCACCAAGAGCCACTACCCTGGCATGGTAACCAGCTGCTAGTAGTTTCATACCGCTAGGTGCCCATGGACCTAATAGGCTGGCTCGTGATGAGACCCCCTATCCTCTGACTAGGTCTTGTTTTATTAATTTTATGGGTCTCTCTATTTCTTGCTGAGAAGCCTCGCCCACTTCTACTGCTGATTTGTGTTGGGGTTGTCTCATATTACTTAGGCCCTAATCCAGGTGACCAAGGGTGGAGCGAAGGCCAAGTTTGTGTGGTTAAGCTCCAATAGAAATCATTCGAAGATTTGAAATTCCGCCTCTGCTCTATACCAGTCCTTATTCTTCTAGAACTGTAATAGCCATTTGATATTGAGATAGATGCTTCAGATTATGCTATTGGTGCAATTCTCACTCAACATGGGCATTCGATAGCTTATCATAGTGAAACTCTATCTAGTGTTGTTCGTCGATACCCCACCTATGACAAAGAGATGTACTCCATTGTGTAGGCATGTCGATAGTGGAAGCATTACATTTTGGTGAAGGAAATGATCATCCATACTAATTATAGGCCTATACAATTCATGAAGACATGAGGAAAGTTAAAGAATGATCGCCATCATAAGTGGCCCATGTACCTGCAACAATTCCATTTGAGTATAAAATACAAGAAGGGTAGCACAAACCATGTTGCAAATTGCCTCATTTGACTCTCGGTGGAAACACTAACCATAGTTCTTAACTCCTATGGACATGAGACATTCAGATGGCCTCAATTATACAATCATGAATTTGACTTTGCTACTGCTTATCAGACATTGAGCGTAGGCAAAGCAGTTCCAGACTTTCATCTCTAGGATGGATTGTTATACCATCTAAGCCATCTCTATGTTCCTTCAAGCGAGTGTGCAAAGATGATCTATGAATCTCATTACAATCGAGTAGTGGGTCTTTTTGGAGTAGAAAAGACAGTGGCAGTACTGCAAAAGCATTTTTATTGGTTAAAGCTTCGACAAGATGTTTGCAAGTACATCATATCTTGCACTGCTTGCGTCATTGCCAAGTCTGCCATCAAGAAACATGGGTTATACACCCCTCTACCTACTCCATATAGGTATTGGGTGTCCATATCCATGGACTACATGTTCAAACTGCCTTCAACCAAGCATGGGAATGACTATGTCTTTGTGGTTGTTGATTGATTCTTTAATATGGCATTGTTGGCACCCTGCAAGAAGAGCATCACATTCAAGGCCACCTTCATGCTCTTCTTTACACATGATTGGGTTCATTTTGGACTCCCATGAACTATTATTTTCAATCAAGACAATAGGTTCCTAAGCACATTTTTGGTCATGCCTATGGTCGATGATGGACACCTAGCTAACCAAATTGACTTCCTTCCACCCATAGACCGATGGACAAATTGAAATATCCTTGATCTAGTTGATCTAGATATCTACTATTGAATTAGTGTTTTGACTCTCAGATTTGATACTCTGGGGGTTTCTAGATGTGTTTGAGTTAATTTTTTAACATGTTTGGTGATTTTCGCACATGTGAGTCATACATATAATGTTTAAGCAGTATATACGATGCATGGGAAATACAGAACAAACACCATCTCAATAATATGTATTATGAGGAAAAAGCAGGAAATACAATGATATGCTAGAAGCAGAGAAAATAAGCATCAGCTAGATCTCATGGATCGTCACTGGAATACAAAGCAACTAATAAAAAATACCCATGATTAGAAGATGATGATAGATCTGTGCATGCACGTATAGATCAACAAAATGCAGTTACGAAAACTCATGACAACTGCTGCAAATACTGGAAAACTCACCTTGGTGGCTATACTCGACAGAATGGAGTGGAAATTGTCTCAAACTAAGTGCCCTGGTCTCTAGGCTCCTCCTGGCATCTGTCAGACTGAATATTTGACCTTTGAAGCTCCGGATGTCATCCCTTGGGGGGTTGCGCACCTCCTGGGCTATGTGAGTGCGCCCTTGTGATTCCACCATTAGAATCCACTATTCTATGTCTCAAAATGTGCACCCTGGTATCCTCTGTACTAGGTCAGAAGGGTTTCCTCTGATCTGATCCGGAATACCCTCGAGAACCCCAAACGTCCCTCCTCAAGAGTTGCACACTTCTTGTCTGTCTGATGTGCCTTAAGATATTCTACCATCAGAATCTACTGATTGGTGACTCAAAAGAAGAACCCTGGCTGATCCTCAACTGGGTCGAAAGGAATCTGCAAGATAAACCCTGGTCTCGTGCAACTACAACAAACCCTCTCTAACCCTTGCGCCCTCACTGGTTGAGTTGCACAATCATTGCAAAAATGACTACTCCTTAATGGCATGGTGAAATACCTGGATGGTATTTCTGATAGGCTATGGTGTGTCTCTCAACACCGAAACCAATCAAGGTGGTGGTTTCCTCCATTAATCCACAAAACATCAGAAGGTCGATTCTCCTCCTCTCAAAACTCTTTCAACATCAAATCATAACATAATGAGGAATTAGGTCGAATTCCTCCTTTTATACCTTTCCCGATCTAATTCTTCATTGACATCACTTAAGCTAGGCACTTTTCCTCCTAAGGTGAGTGATTAATTAATTAAGTCTCCCCCTCAACACCTTTTTCTTCTATTTCTTCATTGACTTTAGCTTAAGTGACGTTCCCTATGCTTTTTGGATTAATTTATTGTTTAGCCACTAATTCAACCTTATTTCTCCTCTTGTTCCATGTTTGTTCTTGACTATAGTCTACAAGAAAAAATGGACTACCAAGTCACTACTTGTTGGCCTACTCTTGGGAACGGGACATCGTAGTCCTCCCTTCCTGAGATTGCTTGTCCTCAAGCAACATTAATCTTGGGTGCTGCAATATATGCTCTTCCTCCCATGTGGCATCCTCCACTGGAATTCCCCTACATCTAACCAAGCACTCCCTGATGACCTTGCTCCTCAATTTGCATTCTCTCTGCTCGAGCACCTCCTCCAACACTAGCTCCAACTGACCCTCCTCATCCAAGGGTGGAAACTCCTCTGAAATGCTGACCTGTTGTCCCACTACCTTTTTAAGGAAAGAAACATGAAGCACATTGTGGATATTTCTACCCTCTGGTAGCTCTAGCTCATATGCCACCCCGCCTACCATCATGATGACTCTGTATGGTCCATAAAATCTAGGCTTCAGTTTCTCTGCCCTGCTTGTCTTTAAGGAGGACTATCTATATGGTTGTATCCACAGAAAAACCAAGTCTCCTACCTTGAAACTGTGCTCTATCCTCTACCTGCCTACATATATATTCTGTTGGTTCTGAGCTGCCTGTAAGTTCTCATTCATTTCCCGTAGGACCCCCTGAATCTCCTCAACCCAGTATTTTGTTGGATTACTGAGAGGAGGGGTGAATCAGTAATAGGGTAATTATAATCCTTTTTCTTCAAATGTTATATCAATGTAGAATTATTATCCAATAATGAGCAGTAAGAAATAAACAATCACACATATACACAGTACACCAATGTTTTACGTGGAAACCCAAATCGGGAGAAAACCACGAAATGCTTTTTCTTATATGTCTTGAAGAATTACATTCATTGGAAGCACCAACTTCCTTTGTTTTCTAGCTGCAATTGGAAGGAGGCTCCAACCCCCTAGTTTCTCAGGCTACAACCTGAGGGAATCTCCAACTCCCCAATTCTCTGGCCACAACCAGAAGGAGGCTACAACCCTCAATGTTCTTCAGCTACAACTGGAAGGTGGCTACAACCACATATCCTTGCCCCATCCTGCCACCCTGAATTAGAAGTAGAATGATGGAACCACTGTCACACTATCACTGTGAGAGATACCATTGTAAACCTGTACCAATAAATCTGAACCATGCATCAACCATGCATCAACCTGT
>JASDQU010370269.1:0-11410 GCA_032191745.1 Picea mariana
GAACAACGCACATAGATTTGCAGCCCAGAAGCAAGCATACAGATCAACGGCTCCAAGTGTTTTTCGGACCCCCCTGACTGATCTGCTTTTAACTGAGGGGGGGGAGTCCGGAATGAGTTCTTTTCTTTGGCGGGCCCCTGTCTATACATGGCATTGATCTATAGGCCCTGAGTCCCATCGTCTCCTACAGACTGACACACCTGCATCACCCCCTGATGTCATCATCCACCTTACCCGAAATGGTCATGTCCCATAACTACTGTCAGTGCTTCCCCCCCATTCGCTCGTGGCCAACCCCCTCACTATGACCTTTACCCCAATTGGTAGCCACCACATCACTCATCCGTATCCCTCAGTCACTGTCACCTTCCATCTCACACACTAAGTGATCCATTGGCCATTTATTACTGGATGACCTATCCGTTAACCAGCTGACCTGTCTCCCGCGCCCAACGGACACCCATTTACTCAAAACTACCCTTTTCCTTCCTATTTTCACCATTTACCCACTCATCGCACCAGAGAGAATTACACTGTTTTCTCCTCCGTTACAGTTAGGTTCCCCCACCAGCAACCACCCCGCTAATGTTTTTTTTCTTGCAGGTATTGTTGCAGTAATGGCGCCAAAGTCCAAAGAAGCAGAAGGAGAGGAGAATCCATTTCTCCTGCCTCCTGTCGACCTTGACAGGATCTCACTAGTTGACAAAGACTGATTAATCATAGATACAAAGTGCGATTTTGATTTCACAGACCTTCAGTCGTGGATCAAGGAAGTTTTCCTGGACCAGAGTGATGAAATCAGACTCTCGGAGTCCAACTTACCCCTTTACCTCTTCCCTCAGATTCACCCTTTTCCAAAGTTCACCCTCAAGTGCCAAGCCCACTACATTCCCGAGCAAAGAGTTGTCGTCTCCTTGTCCGGAGAGATCCTTTTCCTCATCATGCCCGAATCTATCGACCAGATGATGCAAATCCCCCAAAGAGCTCAAATATTCGAGCTTTTCCTCCCCCCATCCGCTCAATTTCCCTCCACAAATCCTCCTTATCCTTCTTCCATGTTCTCGACTAAAGGAAACCAGATCATCTCATCCCTTTGTGACTTGTTAGGATACTTTTCAGATCAGTGGGTAGATGAACCCATTCTGGGATTTTTATCCATCTTCTCTACCAATGAGAATCCCACCACCCAGTTTGACTTCAGCACATTCCTGGCAAACAATATTCACGAACAGTTCGTGAATTTCGCCATGGAAGGCATGTTCCGATACTCGTCCATACTGGCGTACTTGTTCATATTCTTCCAATCAGACAAATTCATTTTTTCCATGCAGAAGATGGATGGAGATGGTATACCCTAGGCAGTGAAAGCATGGACCTTCTTGCTCAAGCACAACTCCACAGAGTTCATTTTCAAGGAGTTCATTGATCAATTCTACCACCCTGTGGTAAGTATGCTTGGCAGCAGGCCCGAGCCTCGGATAAATGATGAAGTTCAGAGGATCCTGCATCTCTCGGATAACACAAAGACAGGGGATTGGTATTTGTACCAAGATTACACCGAGATCAAAGTATACGGGTGCGAGTTGGCACCGTATAAGCTACCCAAGTACCTGCCTGTTAGAATTTTTTCTTTGGAATATATAAGGTAGATAATAAATTCTGATGATATCCATTTTGTGTCACTGAAGAAAAAGCAACAGCTTAGGATCAAAGGGCAGATTGGCTCCTTCATCTGCAACAATCGTGGTGCTGGGGAAGAAGCAGACAGGCTACTGAAGGATATGAAGTTCTTCATGAGTTTCCCATGGCATTATGATCCATGTGGGATCATCTTCGAGATGAGGGTGAAAAACAAGAACATCCCATATGTTCATGAATCTAGGCCTGAAATTGAGAAATTTGTGAACTAGACAGTATGGGAGCCTAACACATTGGTCAAATTAGAATAGTGGGATCCCCCGACCACTGTGTCACAAACAACCACACCACAGGTCCCGAAAGAGAAAAGACCTAGGCAATATTTATCTCCGCCTATCATGGAGGTATCGTCAGAAGAATTCCAGCCGCATACCAAGAGGCCTAAGACTATTTCATTTCCTGGCTCGACCAGAGAAAAAGAAGCCCCGTCTACTACACTAACCAAGGTTGACAGACCACCCCTCGGTGCAAGCCTCCAGAAGTTCATAACCTCATCATTTCCGAAGAAATCTACAGAGTCTCCGTCGACCACCCAACCAGGCAAGGCAGGGCCGAAGATGAGTATTTTTGAAAAATATGAGCTGATCAAGAAAAGAAACCAGACCCTGACCAACAACACTTGTGTGCAGTTCTGGAAGCAGACGTTGACTACAAAACATAGGCTGTTGTCGGCATTTGACATCGAGAAGGGCAGAATGCATATGCCATTCCTCCAGGCACAGGTACTAGATCCAAAGGTGATCATTGACTACAAAAGGGCCACCTTCGAATTCCAGATGAAGGATGTGCATCCAGCCGATTAGATGGATCTGTACAAGCAGACAGGGGAAATGGTCTTTTACACGCTAGCGCATGCTTCCACTACTGCGTCCAAACTGCAAGTGTCCCTAAACAATGTTCAAACACAATTGAAGTTAGAGAAGATATCATCCTTTGCCAAGGACAACAAAATCAAGACTTTGGAGGAACTGGTCCTCAAGATAGGTTATGATCCTTCGAACATGAAAGCAGCTGAGGAGATAATTAAGAAGAAGAATGCTGACATAACCTCCTTGAGGAAACAATTGAAGCTCCCACCCACAGAGGATTCACAGGCGAAGGAAATAGCAGAGAAAGAAGGAGAGAAAGATGAAATGTTCAAGTTGCTCATGGAGCAAAACGCACAACTTAAGGAATTGGAAGATGAAATGGAGAAACTGGTGAAAGAGAAAGAACAACTGAAGACAATGGAAGTCATTCCATTGAATGCCATTCCAATTTTGGGAGTGAGCATAACATCAGTGACAGAAGTCCCATCTGCTACTCCATTGACCTCCCTGGAAAAGATGAACCTGCAGGAAACAGAGATCAACAGGCTCAAAAAGGAGATTGAGAACCTTCATAAACTCAAATCATCCTTTCAGATCAGCCTCTCCAAGGAAAAGCAGGTGACAGATCAGCTCAAGCAAGAGTTACAATAGCTCTGGAAGCAAACAGTGGCAGGAAAGATTTTGGCCAAGGTTAAAGAAAGTGTATGGACAGACATCACCAAGTCCATGAACAAGATATGGACCATGATACAGATCATGTTTGAGCAAAATGAATTGGTGCAGAGAAGCAAACAGGCCATCGAGAAGATCGGATCAGAATTGGGAGAAATTCCAACACAGGCGAATGAGATCATCAAGTTCCTAAATTCTAAGACCAGGAAAGAGCTGGAAGAGCTTAAAATTGAAGACAGAACAGAGACCATCCTTGAGGTCAAAAGAGTTTTGACCAAGAGAGGATTAATGCTTCAACTGGAAGAAAGGGTTTAGGCCATGGACCTAGGGGTACAAAGATTCTTTAGTAAGGTTGAGTCTCTATAGAAGAAAGGTCTTCCTGGTCTGAAGGTAATCAATGATAAATTGATGACACTCCCAAACTACAAGAAGAGATTGGCCGATGTGGCTAAGGACAGTTCAAAGTTTGCAGGAATTCAAGGTAGCATCACTGGCAAGGAATTTCTATATGCACTTCAGTGGGACATCAGTATTCAACATGAGATTCGATACATCTTCCTCACCAAGCCTACCTTCGCCAAGTACACAGAAACGAATGAAGTGTATTGTAGGCTACTCAAAGTCAACGTGCCCAGTCATCTTCGATGGGAGGAACTCTATGATCTGATCGATTAGCAGATGAGCTATCCCAGTCCAGTCATTTGTCCAATTAGATGAGGTTGTGCAAAGGCTTCATCAACAGCCCACCCAGAAATCAACATGCAGTTACACCACATCATCAAGCAATTCCTAGATTTATGCAATTTGTTAAGTTAGTTAGGCTAAAAATAGATTTAGCACGTCCTGGTCATTAATGACAGGATTATTTGTAATTTGAGTTATAAATACTTCATCTTTCGAAGTATTGAGGGTTTTTGATCTTCACACCCTGAAGCTATTAGACTGTAATATTTTTTGAAGAGATCTTCCATTAATACAAAGAGGCACTTTTATAGGATTCTTGCGTGTATTCACTGGTGGTGTTTTTCTCTCTAAGTTGAATGTTATTCTTGCTTTGTTATCATTTTTTTTTCTAAATCTACTTTTTAGAAGTAACGACTGTTGCAGGATTTATCTCGTATACCCGGTTTGTGACTCGAAAGATTTTAGTGTTTTATCTTCTGGTGTTTTCAAGAAATAAATTCTTAACTGCTTCTTTCTTGAAATTATCTTTCTCATCTTTTCTGCTGTCCCTCATTTTTATATCGAAGAATCCAGTGATTATATTATCTCGCCTTGTGAAAGTTTTCCTTTGCGTTTTTGGTTTGGATTTCATATTTTATTTAAGACATAGACCCCATAGCCCAATGGATGTGTAGACTGTCTCAACCAACTCACCAAACACTACGACAACAAAACCAACCTATTTATTTACCTAGCCTAATATTCAAAATTTGAAACATAGCTAAATCATATAGAGAGATCCCTCTCTGAAGTTGGAAGGGCTAGATCCCATCTTCAAAAGCAGTTGGATAAAGTTACCTTAGTAGATTTCTTTTGCTTTCAACCTCTCGGAAATTTACAAAGTGCTAATAGTAGGCAAGGGAGACAGGGTACAATACTCTATTGAAGCTGTTGCAAGGCGTGTAGCAGATGATAAACAAATAGATGAGCTGTAGAGGAAGAAAGATGGACATTGAAGGTCACAATAATGGTTGAGGGGAAGTCCATTCACAAAGGAGAAAATTGAAGATGGACAGGGAGCTTAATGAAATCCGAGCACAGATGGAGAAACTAGCATTCAAGATGCAATAGGAGGAAAAGGTGCACTGGAGGTATGAATGGCCTTTGAAGAAGACAATTGAATGGCCTATTTGGAAGTTGTTGGCTAGAGGGAAGCAATAGATGCTAAAATGATGGTTGAGGCATGCTGAAAACCTCAGTGATGAGGGAAAGATATATGGAAAAGGTCTCGTAAGTTGCCAGGATGGAAGTAAGAAGGGATCAATGGATCTCGCAAACTACCAGGTGGGCAGAGGAGAAATCTTGAATTTCCAGGTGGGCAAGGGAGAAGATATGAGATCAGTTGATAGTTCACGTTAGAGGAGGTTAATGGATGAGGAGGAAGTAAAAGTTATACCTCACTCAGATGGAGATTTTCACGCAGAATTGTGAACCGTGTGAATGAAGATGATGAGAAGTTGAAAACTTCTACCATTGAAGAGAAGGATCAAAGGACCATTTTGATCATTGGAGGAGTCGAGATATTCCTACCAAGTGGTCGAGGGGAGGCTAGAACAGATGTTGCAGATGTGACAGAAGGAAAACAAGCTAAGACTATCATGAAGGACAAACAAATACTGAAGTCTGTCCCAACAGAAAGAGAACACCTAGTTGAGTTACTCACCCAATGGGAATTGGAGTTAAAAGCACTGGAGGATTGGTTATATAGTCCAAAATCAGAAGGTGGTTTCCATAGGATAGCCATGCTAGAGGAGACACACCAGCATGAGTCATAGCTAGGGGAAGTTGGAGCATAACCAGTCGGGAAAACGACAAGGATCAATCTGTCAGAGGGGGTAGCTGAACCACAGTTTAGTGTTGAGACTGCAAAAGTGGAGGATGCAGTAGAGTGGCAAGTTAAGGACATGATAAATGATGGACATACATTGGGAGATCAGTGTGATTTACCCAAAGACAAGGAAGAAGTGCAATGAGGGCATCTGCAATGGAAGAGCCAGCCGATAGAGCAGTTGGACAAGGTGTTTGAGGAGATAAGAAAGTTGATGATGGAGTCGGCAGAGGAGACGATCATCACAAGGAAGCTAGATAAAAGGAGACTTGCATGAGTGTCAGGGATGATGCACGAGCATAAGCAATGAAGCAGAGGAGCCGAGAGACATCTTCAAGAAAAAGTTTGGGATCAAGGAGGATTTCAACCACGCTAAAAAGATCATGAGAAGGAGCTCATGATTTTTGTAGCCGTGGAGTATGATGCAGGAGCATCGCTCCACCTTAGCATGCGCCAGTTGATTAAAACGCATGGTGTGCATTCAAGGGAGGAGAGGCGTCACCCTCTTATCTTTTCCTTGAGAATCAAAAGCATGATCCAGGCATTAATAGTGACAAGCTGGAAGAGAAGTTGTGACTTCACAAAATATGGAGATAAGGTCTCCATTAAGTGGTTGACGACAGAAGGGATCTGCATCCGATTTGGAGCGGATCTCCATCATTGTAAATTTCCTCTATAATCAGGCGTTTTTGAATGGTGATTTGACACAACTACTTTAGCTTGCGAGGGAAGCTCGTTGAGCCCCTCTTGTATAAATATTTTTATTGTATGCCCGATAGAGGCTGCTGAATTTTGATGAAAATTTGTATGAGGCCAAGTTAGGGATTTGATGAGAGCTGAGACTCAATAGTAGCTCGAACTCCACTATTGTAATTTGACATTCC
The DNA here is from genome assembly GCA_032191745.1 of Picea mariana. Taxonomy (NCBI): domain Eukaryota; kingdom Viridiplantae; phylum Streptophyta; class Pinopsida; order Pinales; family Pinaceae; genus Picea; species Picea mariana. The sequence continues at coordinate 6,615 of JASDQU010370269.1, forward strand.
ACCATTAATAGAAAATGATATTTTTTCCTGTTTTCAATTTCCGTGTAATGGATGTTGTGTTAAGAATGTCATTTGTATGTAGTTGAATTGTAGATGAATGTTATAAATCGTCTACAGGGATAGAGATACATTTTTCTATCTAACAGTGTGTTGAGTTAATTCTGGTTCTCTAGGCTAAGTGAAAGGAGTGTGCAACAGAGAGAGGAAACTCTGTGAGTCGATGCAAGGAGTGCATGTATGAACTCAGTGGATTCGGAAGAGAAGTTCTGGGAGGGCACACCATATTTATTCACAGACTCGAGGAGAAATTTAAAGGTGGTTAAGTACCTTGGAAATAAAGACTGTGTGGGAGGAAGCATAGTGTGGAGTTACTAAACACTCTGAAACACTATGCCTGGAGGGCATCGAGATAGTGTGGACGTGCACAAAAAAAACACAACTGGAGGTGTTGTTACCCTTATGAGAGTCCCAGAATTACTAAACATTTTGAGGAAGGAAGGCTTCGTAAGAGTGCATCGACAAAGGAAAGGAGATGCCTTAAACCTTTCCATAAGGCTTAGGGAGGAGCCTTCGAGAAGCTTAGTCGAGTGTAAGGAGTGCACCGAGGATACTGTAAGTTCATATTACAAGCTCGGGAGGAAGAGCGAGAGTTTCCATGAGGGAACGAGGAATTTCACAAGAGAACGATGAATTTTTGAGGTTTTCAAGCCGAGCAAAGTCGCAGAAGAGTCTACGTAGAATTTTGTAAGGAGTGCAGAAGGTGTTCGATAACAGCCTAAGTCTCGAAAGGATAATTTGCACTAAGTGTGAAAAATGGATCAAGGACTTGCCAAATTCCCCAAGGCAGAGAAATCATCCATCAAAGAGGGGGAGATAGGTGGCAGAAGATCGAGAGGTTTGGGAGCAAAACTTCGGAAGGTTTGCCGAGAAAAAAACAAAGGTCTTCATGAAGTCACGAAGAGAAATTTGAATCCATACCATTATATATAGAAGGGTATGTGGTAGAGATCCACGCATTTCGGAGGAGGAACCCTTCGGAGAAAATTCAAGAGGAGAATACCCGAAGAGCTGGGGAAGCCTAAGCAATCCTAGTCATCCATTGAGATAGGATGCGTGGTGAAATATCAACGCATCGCTGAATCACAAATCAGGAGAAGTAGAGTCGGGAGAAGAGGACTCGTGAATTATGAACTCGTGAGTTGATCACAGTCCTTGATCGCGAGGAGAACGTGGACCATAGATCTAGTCCCGAAGAATTCGTCGATTCAGAAATCGAGGAAAGGAAAGTAAGCATCTATCAAAAGTTCCAAAGCATGGGATCGTGAAGGGAGATAGTCCATGGTCGTATTCTGTGGTCACATCAAGGAGAGGGTCCATGGTGCCACATAACCTATGCTGAGAAATTAAAAGGGCCTGTGTCAATTTAAAAACAGTTCCATTGGGAGATCGACGAACCATTCGGTTCGGTGACTTGAACGATCCTAGACTGGAAGGTCGAGCCAACCCCGAAAGAGAGGGAGAAGGGGGAGGTTGGCATCAAGAGTGGTATAAGAGATTTTTTTTTCCACAGATCGTAGGAAAATGAGATATCAGAGCTAATGCAAAATTGATTTCTGTAGGCAAGGGAGACATGGTGCGATACTCTCTTAAAGTTGTTGCAAGGTGTGCAACAGATGACAAACAATGAGGTGAGCTATAGATGAATCAATATGGCCATTGATTGTCACAAGCATGGTTGAGGGGAAGTCCATTCGCAGAGGAGAAAAGTGGAGATGGACAGGGAGCTCAGTGAAATCTGAGTACAGATGGAGAAGCTAGCATTCAATATGCAACAGGAGGCAAAGGTGCACTAGAGGTACGAATGGACTTTCAAGAGGACAGCTAAATGGCCTGTTCAGGAATTCTTGGCCAGAGGGAAGCAACAGATGCTAAAATGGTGGCTGAGGCATGCTGAAAACCTCAGTGATGAGGGAAAGAGATCTGGAAAAGTTCTTGTAAGTTGTCAGGTGGGAAGTAAGAAGGGATCAGTGGATCTCGCAAACTGCCAGGTGGGCAAAGGAGACATCTCAAATTCCTAGGTGGGCAAGAGAGGAGAAATGATATCAGCTAAGAGTTCACATTAGAGGAGGTTGATGGATGAGGAGGAATCATAAGAAACACCTCACTCAGAGGGAGATTCACGCGAAATTGTGAATCGTGTGAATGAAGATGATGAGAAGTTGAAAACTTATACCATTGAAGAGAAGGATCAGAGGACTGTTATGATCATTGGAGGAGTTGAGATATTCCTACCAAGTAGCCGAGGGGATTCTAGCATAGATGTTGTAGATGCGACAGAAGTACAACAAGCTAAGACTGTCATGAAGGAGGAACAGATATTGAAGTTTGTCCCGACAGAAAGAGAATGCCCAGTTGCGTTACTCACCCAATGGGAATTGGAGTTAAAGGCATTGTAGGATTGGTTAGACAGTCCAGAACCAGAAGGCGGCTTCCATAATATATCCATTCCAAAGGATACACACCAACACGAGTCTCAGTTGGGGGAAGTTGGAGTAGAACTAGCCGGGAAACTAACGAGGATCAATTTGTCAGAGGAGGTAGTTGAACAACAGTTCAGTGTTGAGACTGCAAGAATGGAGGATGCATCAGAGTGGCAAGTTAAGGCCATGAGAGATGAGGGAGATACCTTGGGATATTAGTGTGATTTTTCCAAAGACAAGGAAAAGGTGCAGTAAGCAAGTCTGCAACGGAAGAGGCAGTCGATAGAGCAGCTGGACGAGGTGGTCAAGGAGATAAGGAAGTTGATGATGGAGTCGGCATACGAGACGATCAACACAAGGAAGCTGGACAAAAGGAGACCTTCACAAGTAGCAGGGATGATGCACGAGTAGAAGCAATGAAGCAGAGGAGTCGAGAGACAACTCCAAGAAAATGTTTGGGATCCAGGAGGATTTCAACCACGCTAGAAATCTCATGAGAAGGAGATCATGATTTTTTATCTGTGGAGTATGATGCAAAAGCATTGATCCACCTCAGCACATGCTAGTTGATTAACATGCATGGTGCACATTCAAGGGAGGAGAGGCACCGCCCTCTTATTTTCTCCTCGAGAATCAAAATCATGATCCATGCATTAACAGTGACAAGCTGGAAGAGCCAAGTTGTGCCTTCGCACAAGCCGGAGATAAGGTCGTCATTAAGTGGTTGACGATAGAAGGGATCTGCATCTGATTTGGAGCAGATCTCCATCATTGTAAATTGCATCGGTATTCAAGCATTTTTGAATGGTGATTTGACACCACTAGTTTAGCTTGTGAGAGAATCTCTTTGAGCCCCTCTTGTATAAATCTTTGTATCATATGCCCGATAGAGGCTGCTGAATTTTGATGAAAATTTTTAGTAGGCCAAGTTAGGGAGTTGATGAGAGCCGAGACTCATTCGTAGCTCGGACTCCACTATTGTAATTTGACATTCCACCATTAATAGAAAATGACATTTTTTCCTGTTTTCAATTTCTGTGTAATGGATATTGTGTTATGAATGTCATTTGTATGTAGTTGAATTGTAGATGAATGCTAGAAATCGTCTGGAGGGATAGAGATACATTTTTCTATCCGAGAGTGTGTTGAGTTAAGTTTGGTTCTATAGGATAAGTGCAAGGAGTGCATGACAGAGAGAGGAAAATCTATGAGCCAATGCAAGGCGTGTGTGTCTGAACTCAGTGGATTCAGAAGAGAAGCTACCAAGAGGGCACACCAAATTTATTCACAGACTCGGAGAGGAATTTCAAGGTCGTTAGGTACCTTGGAAAGAAAGACTATGTGGGAGGAAGCACAGTGCAGATTTAATGAACACTCTGAAACACTCTACCAGAAGGGCATAGAGCTAGTGTGAACGTGCACAAAAACAACATGAATGGAGGTGTTGTTACCCTTAAGAGATTCCCAGAATTACTGAACATTCTGAGGAAGGAAGGCTTTGCAAGAGTGCATCGACAAAGGAAAGGATATGCCTTAAACATTTCCATAAGGCTCAGGGAGAAGACATCGAGAATCTTAGACGAGTGCAAGGACTGCACCAAGGAGACTGTAAGTTCATCTTACAAGCTCAGGAGGAAGAACAAGAGTTTCCAGGAGGGAACGAGAAATTTCACAAGAGAACGGTGAATTTTTGAGGTTTTCAAGCTGAGCAAAGTCGCAGAAGAGTCTACATAGAATTATGCAAGGAGTGTAGAAGGTGTTCGAGAATAGCCTAAGTGTCGAAAGGATAATTTTTTCTAAATAAGAAAAAGGGGTAGAGGACTTTTTGAAGTCTCGAAGGTAGAGAAATCATCCATCGTCGAGGAGGAGACAGGTGGCAGAAGATCGAAAGGTTCGAGAGAAGAACTTTGGAAGGTTTGCCAAGAAGCAAACAAAGGTCTTCACGGAGTCGCAAAGAATGATTTGAATCTAGACCGTTAGATGTGGAAGGATATGTGGCAGAGATCCACAAATTTCGGAGGAGGAACCCTTCAGAGAAAAGTCAAGAGGCGAATACCCAAAGAGCTAGGGAAGCCAAAGAAATCCTATTCATCCATCGAGATAGGACGTGTGGCGAGAGATAAATACTTCGTTGAATCACAAATCGGGAGAAGTAGAGTTAGGAAAAGAGAGGAATCACGAAGTCTAAACTCGCGATTTGATCACATCCATTGATCCCAAGGAGAACGTGGACCGTATATCTAGTCCCGAAGAATTCGTCGATTTGGAAATCGAGGAAAGGGAAGTAAGTAGCTCTCGAAAGTTTTGAAGCATGGG
>JASDQU010370271.1:0-11410 GCA_032191745.1 Picea mariana
TAGACCCTACTTTGTACTGGTTTATGAACAATCTTTTCTTCACCCACTGAAAGCTATTTTACTGTTTAACCAATCTTGGAGAGCACTGTTTCATTTGATTACACTGTGAGTTGTCTTCTCATTAGTTACTTTCTGTTATCCCATTGACCCAACCTTACATTATTTATAATTTCTTAAGTTACCAAGCACCTTTGGTCTTCAACCACAAAGGGTTTCTTGGAGTATTAACAAACGTGATCCTGATAGAACTGTTATTGAAAATGATAACAGATTTACCATGGTCAATGCAAGGTCGCTTGAGCCATGAACAAAGCCCTATGTTCTTCCAAGTCAATGTGAAAATGCATTTTACTCAAGGTTCTAGGTAGAGGGGGTTGGTCATTTTTTATTAGACATGATCCAAGAGGAAGGTTAAAGTATATTGTATAGGAAGATCAAGAGTGTATTGAAGAAGAAGATGATGTAGAGTATAAATATGAGTTAGATGATCATGTTCCAGAGGAAGATGTTGAAGAATTTATTGAACCAGATGATGTAGGGAACAATTTTCATGAAGATGATATCGATGATGACTTTATCAAAATTGACATCGATGATGGTGATGATGATATGGCCATTCCTTACAATGTTGAATCTGGATCGGATGATACAGATGTGGAATTGGATGGAGAAGATGATCAATTACATTGAAGTGTATGAGGTATGCCTTAATATATATATATATATATATATATATATATATATATATATTGTATAAATTAGTGTTCAAGTTTAATTATGTCATTTTCTAGTATGTCAGTATATGTTGTAGGAGACGTTTCTTAATTATGACAAAAAACACATTCATTTATTTTCTAGTACATAGGTTTTTTTTGGCTTTGGGGAATTGAGAGTGATGTGAGTGGGGGAAAATGAGCTTCCACCTTCACGTGGTTGGGCCTGTTCAGTAGATAATATTAAAAAATTATCAAAACTAAGAGAAGCTCAACAAGCTTAATGTACAACTATGTTTATTTCAGCTAGTTCATTATATATAATATTTAATAACTAAAAAATAAGGCGTGCTTGCTCATGTACTTGAAACCAACATATATAAATCATGACATGTGAATGGGGTCAACGTTGAAATTTTTTCAATTTGTTTTTGTATGGACTAAAATTTCACATGGTTAAACTAGACGCATGCAATGGAAATATGGGAGGGTTTCTAGACTCAAACGTGACTCCCATAAACAATTTCATAATCAAACAAAAAGCCTATAGAATAATTAATGTGAAGGGCGAGAAGGCCACTTTTTTGGGTGGCATCGCCTGCTCATGTACTTGAAAATGACACATATAAATTATGGTATGTGAATGGGTCTAGCATTGAAATTTTTTCAATTTGTGCTTGTATGGATTGAAATTTGACATGGTTATACTAGACACATGCATTGATGGTATGTGAGGGTTTCTGGACTCAAACATGACTCGCACAAACAATTTGACAATCAAACAACAAGCCTATAAAATAGTTAATTTGAAAGGGGCCAACGTTGATTTCTTTTTCAATTTGTGCTTGTATGGACTGAAATTTCATGAAATGTTAGGAAAACACACATGCATTGATGGTATGGGAGGGTTTTTGGACTAAAAAATGACTTAAACGAAGAATTTGACAATCAAAATTCTTTGGTTATTCTATCAAAACTCAAAAATAAGGCATGCATGCTCATTCACTTGACCCTACGTATAAGTGACATGTGAATGGGGCCAATGTTGAAATTTTTTCAATTTGTGCTTGTATGGACTGAACATTCACATGGTTACACTAGACGCATACAATGAAAGCATGGGAGGGTTTCTAGACTCAAACATGACTCAGAAAAACAATTTCACAATCAAACAACAAGCATATAGAATAATTAATGTGAAGGGTGACAAGTACAAATTTTTGGGTGGCATCGCCTGTTCATCATGTACTTGAAACAAACGCATATAAATCATGACATGTGAATGGGGCCAATGTTGAATTTTTTTCAATTTGTGCTTGTATGGAATGAAATTTGACATGGTTAGACTAGATGCATGAATTGACGGTATGGGGGGATTTTCAGACTCAAACACGATCACTTGCACAAACAATTCAACAATCAAACAACAAGCCTATAAAATAATTAATGTGAATGGGGAAAAAAAATATTAATTATATTAAATACAAAAAATATAAAAATATAAAAACAAAAAAAAAAATATAACTCGTACAAAAAAACACTAAAACCAAACTTGGGCCCATTCCCAAACTAGCAGAGCAATAGAAAAACCATCGCATCCATTCCCAAGACTAGCAGAGAAGAAAAACTTGGCTGTGAGCATAGAAAATCTCCTCGATAGTGACAGAGAGAGTCAAAGGAGGCCCTATCCAACGAATTTGGATAGTGAAAGGGGCATAGGAGCCTTGTTCGGCCAAACCCGTCAGTGATCGTCAAGTGGAGAGATCAGGGGTTGACATCATGCCACCAAAATCAATAATTTCTTAATTTCTTATTTTTATTGGTTTAATCATGTGACAAACATGCTCCTAAACTATTTGTTTTCACCTCTCTCAATCGATCCTCACCAATGTGGTCTCTGAGAGAGATCTCAATCGACAAATAGAGCTCAATCGACATGACCCTGATCAATAGGGCCTTTAAGTAGACACTCTGTTAGGGCCACCCTGTAGGTGTTCAATCGATAGGACCTACACTCCATAAGGAAGGAAGAGGGATTGAAAGGGTTTCTTCTGAAGTTATGGAACGATCTCTTATTCACCCTAGTTGGGACAATTGATATTCCAAATACCAAGAAATATTTCTCCAGCTTGTCGAAATCCTTGTACAAAGCATAGATAACTTTCCTATTGGCATGCAAATTCGAATCTGTAGTAGCCAACTCAAAGATCCCATTCACAATTCCCATCGTAACCACAATGGATCCAAACTTCTCCACTTTATCATCACCATCAACGACAACATCATGACCTTTTCGTTTCTATTGTCTACACTTAATAAGTTTATTCCCACTTTCCAAAAGAAAACAAATTATGCCTCAAAATTTTACCCATGATTTCTAGGATCTTCCCACATGTTAAAGAATTTATTGAAATTTCTACCATGTCCCATAGTCATTTATAGTGTTTTTTCCATTTTGGAAACATTATTACAATCAATCATCATTGCATTAGGTTCATGATTGAACAAATCAAACCATGCACCATTTTCCCTATATTTTTCCACTTCTTGGTTGAGTTTTAAATGTGACAATGCATGTCATCCTTACCATTAATTCATGTCATATTGACATTTTCACCTCATGATAACCTTTCATTAGATTCCATGCCTTAATATTTTCTAGTGAGCCCTCTTTTGTGCAATTTGGTCCACTATAGCCAAATATACAGACATTATAAAATAGAACTACAACAACCATCAATGACTAGAATGAGGTTCGACCTCTGCTTATAAAGGCATGGAGAGGAGAAGGAGAGGGCTCGAAAATAGAAACTTGTTTGCATGCAACTATGCAACTATGAAACTTATGCAGCTTTATGCAACTGTGTGCAACTATGCAACTTTATGCAATTTTATGCAACTTTATGCAACTTTATGCAACTTATGCAACTTTCTGCAACTTTAAGCAACTATGTGCAACTATGCAACTTATGCAAATTTATGCAACTTTATGCAACTATGTGCAACTTTATGCAACTTGACTTTTACAACTTGACCTTTTACAACTTGAGTTTAACAACTCATTAAACTTGACTCTTATGCATGGAAATTCAAATTTCTTCATGGTGGATAGTGTTACACGTGCCAACACATTAGATCAATACATTTACAGCATTTGCAATATCAGGAAGATTGATTGTTTCTAGCTCATAGGAATTTTATGTTCAACCAAACTTTTTCTTAAGACTTGACTTGAGACTTCAGTTACAACTCACCCTTGACTTGGAAATGCATGTGAACTAACTCAGCATGCACATGACATGCATGCATGCAATGCATGTCATGTATGCAACATGAAACTATTCAACTTATGAAACTATGCAACTTATGCAACTTTATGCAACTATGTGCAACTATGCAACTTATGCAACTTTATGCAACTGTATGCAACTATGCAACTTTATGCAACTTTATGCAAATTGAATTTTACAACTTGACCTTTTACAACTTGAGCTTAAAAACTCATTCAACTTGACTCTTATACATGTCAATTCGAATTTCTTCATGGTGGATAGTGTTACACATGCCAACACACTATATCAATACATTTACATCATTTGCAATATCAGGAAGATTGTTTGTTTCTAGCTCATAGGAATTTTACATTCAACCTAACTTTTTCTTGAGACTTTACTTGAGACTTCAGTTACAACTCGCCCTTGACTTGGAAATGCATGTGAACTAACTTTGCATGCATATGACATGTATGCATGCAATGCATGTCATGCATGAAACATGCGACCATGCAACTTTATGAAACTATGAAACTTATGCAGCTTTATGGAACTATGCAACTTTATGCAAATATGTTCAACTATGCAACCTTATGCAACTATGTGCAACTATGCAACTTATGAAACTTTATGAAACTTTATGCAACTTTATGCAACTATGAAACTTATGAAACTTGTTGGGGAGAGGTTTTCCACCCATACACATGACCTTTTCCTTTGTTAATATGACTGCCTAACAAATTCATGAATTGATCCAACACTAGATTAAATATCTCAACTATTATTGTTGATGCTCTCCACATGACTAAGGTATCATCAACAAAATGTGAACAATTTATTTCTTTAAATTAAATAATCTCTAAAATAAGCCTTAAATTGAAACTTCTTCTTCAACATCATCCATCAAGCATCTTTCATGGCCATGTACCTCCACAAATTTCTTAAATTATTTTCCTATGTGGATCCCATTATTTTAACTTTTGAATAAACAAGCCAATCCTTCAAACATTTTGTTTACCAATGCCATCTACCATTGTCCCTTTTGTTTGTCTTGTTGGAAGTTGAATAGCCCATGATTGTTACCATGAATTTCTTGTTTCCATATCTCCTCACAACAAGAACAAACAAACAAACCAAATTCCCTCAATAATCATTGATCAAGGATTACATACAATACTTCCTTGCTCAATTGCAGTGCATAGATCTATGTATAGACATAAATCAAATATTGTAGTCACAATATGATTAGTGAAGAAAGATTAAATAGAGATTAATATGCTTGAAATGATAATGGATGGATTGTTGTATACAAGGGTTTGTAAGCAGTGAATTTTGGCTACACACTGAGGGGAAAGATGAGATGAGGTATTCATGGGAAAGTGAGAGGATTTCTTATTGAATCATATTTATGAATCAATATATTGTTGTCGCCTTCTACAATTGTTCATTAACTATTTATCTCATTTGATGGATTAGTACAGGTACAACCAAATAGGTATTTGTCAGATCTGTCCTCCTCGAGCGAGGGAAGTTCAGGAAGACTAGAGGATAGCGAGGCATCTAGTAGGCATAAAATAGGGAGATCAAATAAATTTCAAAAGATTCGAATAAAATTCCATAAATGAATGGAATTTTTCCTCATGTAAGATGTGTAGGGATTCAGACAAGCCCAAAAGTGTAGAACCCACAATTACAAAGAAGTACAAAATAACGTGTTGAACTAAAAAAAATCAAGAGGAGCAAGTTGGAATAGGTGGGTGGCCACCAATATCCACCTGGATCAATGCAGTTGGTCCAATATACATGTATTATGCACATATATAGAGTTTCTACAAATTATTTACAGCTAAAAGACAATAATCAAAATAAAGGATTGAGAATGTACATTGACGGAAGGCCAAAAGAATCAAGGAATATTGCAGGGTTTATAAACAATACCCAACCTAGGTCTACAAATAAACAACCCAATTGTGTATTTGAGGGGCATGAAGAAAATTGTGTTTTAGTGTGTGCCAGAAAATCAATAGCTTCAGGGGAAGAGTTGATGATCAATTACAATTTGAATCAAATAGATACAAATGTTGTTACTATGGGAGTGGTAAATATAACATTTCACCAATCCTGTAATTAATGAATCTAATAACTTATGTTTTTGTTAGTTAATGTTTTTTGTTAATGTTTCATTTCGATATAAACAATATAAGGAATATGTTTCATTAAATGAAACCATCCTATAGGTAGCATGTATACCTCATTTTTAATTATGTTTTTTCAAGAGTCTATTGGTTTCATTTCAATATTAATGGTTTCAATATTTTTGTTGCAGGTTGTTGATCGAGGAAAGTCCCTGATGGATGAGATGATGCCATCATCATGGAGATAGGTATACCCCATTGTAAATTATACAAATTAAATATAAGCAATGTGTTTTTTAATTATGTTTTTTCGAGAGTCTATTGGTTTCATTTAGATATTAATGTTTTCAATATTTTTGTTGCAAGTTGCGCTTGACTAGAGCAAGTCCCTGATAGATCAAAGGACACTATCCTCGACCCAATCGGTATAACCCATGGTAATTTTACAAATTAAATATGTTGTATTGTTACGTTTTTTTAATGAGTCTATTGGTTTCATATATTTCTATATTGATTTTTTCGATATTAACATTTTCTATATTTCCATCGCAGGATACGTATCCATTAGTAGATAAATCCATAGAAATGGAAGTGGATGAGATAATGTGTGATGATGACATTGCATCATCGATTAACCCCTTTCATATGTTAAATAAGTCCGTAAAAAAAAAATGCGGAAATCCTTCGTTTGGTATTCATTTAGCCACAAACACAAGAGATTAGAGAAAATATTGATCATTTGACGATGAGAGCTCAATCATTGAACATAAGTTGCAGGATATTAAATTAGAAGATAAATTCATTTATGGTTTTATATTTATACTTGTATATGTCATGAAATAAAATATGGTTTGTTTTTACAGGAGTATTTGCGTCCACATAATCCTGGTGAGGGGCCTGCTACTACTATTTATGTTACTGATGAATCTTCAAATCACGTGCATCTAACCCCACGTGCATCTGAAAATGTTCCATTTTATCGATTGAATAGTCGGAAACACATAGCAGGAAACCCCAGAGTAAAGATGTGGGTGCACCCTCTACTACTGGATGCACGACAGATCATGCATAAAAGGGTCAGGGGGTCGATGCATCAGAGAGTAGTATTGATATTTCTCAAGAAAAATTTCCCGGATATTCCCATGTTACTAGCACAGGAACAATACATATCACATTTTTGGTGGAAAAAATATCATTCCCATAAAGATAGAGAAGGCCCCAGGTATTACAAAAATGTTTTAACTATTATATATAATCTGATTGAAATTTACTCATAGATCATTCTTTTTAAACTAATGATGACATGATCAGTTTGCAGGAAATGATTTTTTTTTAATCATATAAATGATTGGTCACTAGAGATATTTGGGCCCACCATCTGCACAGGGTGGGATAAACAAAGAAAAAATTTAAAAGACGAGCTAATTAATTGCTTGATTGGGTTTTTTGGTACTGAGACCTTCAACCAAGCAAAGATCCTCTAGAAATCCAACCAACATATGAAGATTGTGAGGGGCCAATATAGGGTTCATCTAGAAACGAATCCTAGGTATGAGCACCCTCCAATGATTCTAGTAAGGGAGTGGAAATCCATGTTGAATGATGGAAGGAAGAGGGACTTAAGAAAACAGGGAAAGCTACCACTGGGCACAGGAAGGTATGAAATACTCTGAACAATGTAATTATATGTTTATTACTCTTTATTTTTACATGAAATTTTCAACATCTAACATATTTCAAACTTGTCATAGGCTTCTAGACACATCAAAGGAAACAAATGCCAAACTAGAAAAGCATGGCTAAAACAAGCTTGGGCCTGGTGGTTATTCAAATCTAGTGGCACAAATTGTAAGTATCAATAACTCAAATATTGTATCCAAATAATAAAGTGCATATAAATTTGTTTTTATTTCACCATAAAATATAAATTTATGATCTTATGCAAAATTGCAGGTTTATTGATTCAATGAAGTGTCAATGGAGGACGACTTGACACCTAGCTTCCATCACAACTTTGTAGTTGTTGTTGAAGGTCGAAAAAGATTAATCATTGGGACAACAAATTCTTCGAGTGATCCACCCTGCATGCAGGTAAATAAAATCAAATTTTTTTATTTAAGATTGATTACTTGTGCAGTCTATTCATTATTATTTTTTGCCATAAAATATTGAGCCTCTTTGTTTTAAGCAGGAAAGCCACAATAAACATAATTCCTAGGATGGAGAACGATCAACCAATGAAGGTCATGCTATACAAGATGATCATGTAGAGGTTCATCCTGTACAAGATGATCAGGTAGTTAGACAAGGAAATAAAGTACATGATGTGGCCATGTCAGGTAAAAAGCACCACTCTAATGTTGTTTTTATTAATGAAATTCTTGTAATGATATAAACAAAACATATCAATTTAGCATTTCTTCATTATTGTAGTAGATCCTGACACCTTACAACAACATATTCCACATAGTGAGTACATGACCCAACAAACAAATAAGACAATTTGTAGAGGCAACCAGAAGAATTGATAAAGATGTTGTAGAAGATGATCAGTTAATTACTAAATTTGTGAAGAGAAAAAATCCAAAAAAAAAAGTGATTGTAATAACATTATGAAATATTATTTTTGATAATATAAACTAATGTCATGAAATATTTTTTTCCTACAAATGAATGAATGAATGAATGTTATACGTACTTAATGAATGAACTTTGAATGTTTCTTTATGATGAAAAACACATATTTGCACATAAATTAATTTATTTTCAAGTACATGCATTGGGTATGGGGAATTGAGAGTGATGTGAGGGGGCGGGAGGGGCCATATGAGGTTCCACCTTCACGTGGTTGGCCCTATTCAGTAGAGAATATCAAATTATTCTTGAAACAAAGGGAAGATCAATAAGTTAATGTTATGTATTCTTATGTATTATATATTCATGTAAATTTTGAAATGCATGTCTATTTCTTAAATTCTTTATCGGAAATTTAACATTTCATGGTTTGTTGATTTCTATAGGACTACACACTAGGAATTGCAACTGATCACTAGCCTATCTAGAGAGGCTGCATAAATTGTACAAAAGAGTACATAATTAATACTCATGAATCTGTCTTTTTATATGTTCTTTTATTTGTTTACCTTTCATGTGCATTGTAGTGCTTTACTTCATTTATTATACATAGTTTATTTCATTCATTCATGATTGAATGCATATTTACCATAAAAAACCTAATTCTCTCTTTACCCTACCAACCCCTACCTTACCTTTCTCTCACCTTCCAACCCTAACTTGATGTAACCTATCCTGATCATCTTACATACCCTATATTTTCTTACCCTACCAACTCAACCTAACCTAGCCTACCCTTAGTCTAACTAAACCTAGATTAATTGTGTAGTATATTGTACCCCATGGGCACCATTGATGGTGTGTACCATTTCATGCCAATAGGGAATCTTACATGGAACCAATATTTTTGGCAGGTTTTTTGTTTTGAAACCCATTTTTAACCTCAAAATTCCTCTAATGTAAGTGATTCAAGAAATACCACTTTTCTTGCATATTGGGAAACCTTTTTTACTTTACATCCTTTAGTGATAAAAAGAATTTGGCACCTTGGAGTGGTGAGCCATTGATAGAGCAAGGACAAAAGATTTGTTGTCCATAATATTTTGTGCTACTTCAGAAGGGGCTATGGCATTAACTGCTTAATAAAACGCGATAAGTTGGATATAGAGAAAACTAAATATCTCATGTCACAAGGGGCTATGGCATTATATTCTCAATAAAACTTGATAGGTTGTGTTCAAAGAAAATGAAATATCTCATGTACATACATTCAAATCTCCACTTTATCTCCATAAGGTAAGAAGAGTATCATTTAGGGCCTTCGAAGGATTGGGTTGTGGATTATAAGAATCCTTACTTCGACACTACTTTTCCCAATTTTGATTTGGGTGAAGGTTCTTCTTCATTTGAAGTAGAGACTTCTTCGGGTTCGACCCCACAAGGAGCTTCCAATGCCTCTCGCGCACCTAAGCGAAATTGTATATGATGATGTACAACTTGTTGATCATTTTTTTAGAGAAATAAATTTCCCTCATCCTCCCATTTATTAAGTTTTCATAACAAGGACATTAGTACCTTTCCATTGCCCAATGAATTCTCCCCTCTTCCTTGGATTTCCATATGCAGGAAACTAATAACGACCAACCACAATAGGCGTTGGTAAACCCTGAAGAATCAATGCAAATGTATTCCTTGGAGCTTATAACTTTATGATCTTGACACTTAGTGACCTTTACACCTACAACTTTATTGTATTGCATACTTTATAAAGGTAAATCTTGGTATTGTACTCAATGTAGTTACTAAGGTTAATACATGTGGCATAACACAATAACTTATTGTGGCATTATTACCTCTTAATTTACTAACACATCAAAAGTACAAATCTCAAGGTCATTCTGGGAAGTAGCTTGATATTTTGTGACATCATCAATACCCCTCAATTCATGGATCTAGATTTCCATATGTATATTTTATCATTATTCACCGGAGAACAATATGGATCAAGTGATTGTTTCAAGGAAGTTCCAAATTTCTATTTGGAACTCTTAGAGTTATTTTCCTTTTCCAACCTCTTTGAGTGTCATTGATTTTGGTGGTGATAGTATCCTTGTGTAAAGTTATGTTTTTTATAATCAATGTTTTTTTTATTCGGTTTCTTTTGTATCGATCTCTTGATTTTATGCAAAAAATGGGCAACGTTTGTCAATATTTCATAGGTTCTAGTTCTACCAATTCATAGAGATTTAAAATCAGATGGTTTCGAGAATGTTAATGACCCAAAGGTAGTTTCATATCCATTTGGCTACACCAAATTTTTAAACCTATAAATCTCATAATCACCTATACTTGTTTCTTCAATCTAGAATTTTCATTGTCAACCCCTTACAACTTCTATTTCAAAATCAATTAAGAATAATTAGCTAAGTGTACAATATTCTCAAAGGTACTAGAAAATTAAAAAAAAATTCTGATCCATTATCCCCTTAATTTAGATCATCAACAATTACCTGGCCACTATAACTAATGTTCTTAACATGTTAAGAGTACTTGGATTATCATCCAACTCCCCAAGGATTTCATGATGCCATAGAAGTTGCTACATGGACAATTTAAATTTATTTCCCTTAGAACTTTAAGCTAATGTAGAAGCATTTAAAACAATGGCCTTACCTTATACTCTTGGTGCTACGCACTTTAGAAACCCCATATACAT
>JASDQU010370274.1:0-11409 GCA_032191745.1 Picea mariana
TGTGAACATTGCTATCTGAATCAAGTGCTATTTCTGTTCAAGTGTTATTTCTGTTGCTATTTCATATATCGTTTCTGTGTATTGAGAAGATTATGCTGGATATTTTACTGTTATTCTGTTATTTCTAGCATTTCGTTTCTGTTCTGCATATTTTATATATCTGGTATCTTGCATATGATGATGGATTTGGAAATCCTCAATCAATGTTGCAATTGTCTTATTTAGAAATTGTGTACCTTGATCACTGAGTAATATGCGTGGACATCCAAACCTTGTTCCTACATTCTCAAACAAAAACTACGTAGCAGTCTCTGTAGTGCAGTTTGTAATGGGTGTTTCTTCTACCCACCTTGTCAAATACTCTTTCATAGTGATGATGTACCTTTCCCCTGATATTCTTTCTTGTGGGATGATGGGACCCACAAAGTCGATCGCCAATTTCTCAAATGCTTGAAACATAACCTGTGGATTCAAATGAATTTCATCCATCCTAGATGGCTTTCCCACTCATTAGAATACATCGCATGACTAGAAATACTCCCTCACATCTTTGTGAAGTGTAAGCCACCAAATCCCTACACAAAAAATATTTTATGCAGTTTCTCTCCCTACATAATGTCCTCTTGAAATCCCATCATGTGCTTCTTCAAGAATCATCGGTCTCTCGTGTTCCAACACACAATTTTTTAGTATTCTATCTGCACCCAAATTGTATAAATTCCCAACAATCAAATGATAATATGTTTCTTTCACTACGAGTTGTTTCTTCTAAGCTACTTTCATCTCGGATGGATCCATGCCTTTTCTTAGAAACTATATGATGTCTTTGAAGTAATCATCTACCATATTTACTACAAATAGTTGTGCATTGGGGAAGCTATCTAAATTTTCTGCATCTTCTCCTAAAAATGTGTGTGATATATGATATGGTCCTGCATTTAGCTTCCCTAGTTTTACTACAACCTCAAAGTCATATTCATGAAATAATAATAGCCATCTTCATATTCTCCCCCCCAAAAGTGGCTTGTTGACTAATTATTTTAATGCATAATGGTTTGTATACATCTTAAAGTGAGACCCTAATGAATAATTTCTAAAATTTTCTAGCACATAGACCATTGCCAATCCTTCTCATTCTGTGGTAGTACAATTCTTCTCTACTATAGACAACCTACTACTTTCAAAAAAAATTGGGTGATCTATGTCTCCTTCCCATGGTTGGGATAGTACTTTTTATCGCGCAATTTGTACTTTCCCAAAGCCAAAGGAAAGTGAACACTTAATTGGCGTACCAAGAGGTTGTCCTATCATTGTCACCTAAACAAGACACCTCAGTCTCTTTAGGAGTAGTACCCTAGGGGAGACGTCCCCAGTGACCTGGGGATTTGAGAAGGCTAAGGTAAGAGTATCAAAAAAGTCCCACCCCTCTCACAAGTCACTCTAATTAGGAAATCCCAAATTTTTTAATAAGATGAAGCAAAGTATCATTTAAGTGTAACCCAACAAGGAAAAAGTTGCTAGGAAGTAGGTAACCCTATAAGGAAAAAATTTCTAGGAAGTAGGTAACCCTACAAGGAAATTTTTTCTAGGAAGTAGGTAACCCTAGGCCCTAGTGATTTTCCTTCTTCTTTAGGTAACGCTTGAAATAAAATATGAAAGCTTAATGAAGAAATAATACTAGAGTGCTACTAAGGTAGGGCTCTAGTATATCCTTCAAGGGAGTTGTCTTTAGAAAAATCAATTAGGTGAAGTGTTATTAAGAGAAGGACAATAACATGTCCTTTTCTCCTAGGGTTTTACACTAGCAATTTCATAATCTTATAAATGAACAAGTAAAATATACCATAACCATTCAAAACAAAGAAGGATTTCATATTTCTACTTACTTCACCAAGAATACTCTAGTCACAAACCCCAGTTCAAGACTTTCCACCATGAAAATGCAAAAATACACCAAGATAAGCTCACTCTGATAGTTGCGCACAACTTAGTTTAGTCAATAAGCCTTAAAAGAGGCCGAATTTCAGACCTCACACTTGTGTGAGTGAAATATGATGACAAAAAATAAGATATTTTTCCCTTATTTATACAATACAACTGACCTTTATTACATTTTATGTCAAAAAAGGCTGACATGGTCAGTTTACATCAAAAATCCAGTTTTACATAAAAATGACAATTAAAACCCTTATTTTTTCTTTTAGGGATGACATCATGCCCCTACTAGGTTGACGTTAGGCCCCTTCTTGGAATGCTAGGCCTCCAAAGTGAAATGTTAGGCCTCAAAATGCTTTAGGAGCTACCACACGTGCCAATGAAGGCATCCTGATGCCAAAACTGTGACTGGATGATGTCAAGGATCCATAAGATGAAATCAGGGGCCTTTAAGGGCCAATGTCATGGTGGGAGGTAAAGACCCCCCTAAGTCTAGGACTACAAAAGTGTCTTTGGTGGAATGTCCTCTTTTTTCTCCAGTGAAAACATCTGATATCTCTTGTAATGTCCCCATCCACCAACAAGATGGGCGTCGTTATTGAGTAACATATATTTTCTCTGATACCAATTTGTAACATGCCCAAACACCAATAGGTCAGGCATCATCACCTCAGACATAGATCTTTTGCAGAAATATTCACACATAAACTTAATAGGAAATGAAAAAGATAATATGGAAACATACATGTAACAAAACACATGATATTATTACAAGAATCACAAACATGCACTTAAATACATCATTTAACCACTAAGCATAGAAAATATACTTATCTCTTAATTGAAGTACACCAACTACATGCAGACCTTCCATGAACCTCCCAGCCTTAGACTACGTTGCTCATCACTCTCAGCAGTGGGTCACCCATGAGCTGGGACTAAACTCCACCAGGAAAGGGATCCCTAGGCTACGCAGGGACATCATGAAGTTGCATAGTACAACAAGAAGGATTTCCTCCAAGGATACACTTACTCCCACAAATCACAAACTCTCATTCCCCACATGCATGTCCCACCCCAGGAGTATACACCTTCACTATCCACTAGTCCATCGGCTCCTTCACCTTCCTTTCTGGGGCTTCAGCAACAGGCTGGATCAGGAATTCTTAGAGATTTCTAGATGCTTCTAGAATCCCTCTAAGAGAACTCACTTCCTTAGAACACTCTCTCACCTGGAGAGAGTTTCTCATAGGCCTGGCAACTTGCTTCTTCTATCCATGGGCCTGACAACCTTCTTCTTCACTCCCGCTCTCAGATAACCAACAGTAGCTCTCGTGAACCCCTTCAAAATTTAGCTAAGGTACATGTATGTTGGTCATTTCATAAATGCATAGGATATGGATTAATGTCGATAGGTTATAGAGGTGCGTGCATGCTCATAGGTGTGTGTAGGTTTCAAAGGTTGCAGAGGTCAATGAAGGAGGGAAAAAATGGTTGTTTACGTGAGTGCTCAATCTTATTATCTGCATGGGTGGGGAGCATGGAGAGGAAATGGCGAGTGAACACCCACAATGACAAATTCCCCCCCACAAAACTGCATGCACCCAGGTTGACACATGGCTCTCTTGGGAGCTCGTCCCTCTCCACTTGAAGTTCATTCCCTTTTCCCAAAGGAACTTAGGATATCAAGGCTTATTTCCCAACTTTATTATTTTCAGGAAATACATTATAATATTCCCTTGGGTTAAGCCCTCAAGCTTAGCCCCTTTCTCCTAGCCTCTCATCCCCCTTCCCTTACCCAGCCTAGTGGAGCTTATTCCTCCATAACTCTTTCTTCATGATTGGTCTACATGCAACGATGTTGTTATATTAATAATATGAATATTTACATGTACAGAATAGGCTCTTGGCCTTTAATATCTAGGCTCTCCAGCCTAATAAACACATAAGCCTAACAACGTATAATTACTTGACTCACCAACCTATAAAACATGTTACATTCATAATTATAATCGAGGCTCAGCCTTGGGATATTAAAATCCCCGCATAGCGTCCTTGTGCTGCCATGTTTTTTCCTCAGGACCATACCATGCCAACTGGACCTTTACAAGACTTATGGATCAATTCCAAAGTTGCTTTCTTTTTTGGTCCAATATGTGCACTAGATGCACTTGTAAAGCGCCCTCTTGCTCCACCTAAATCACATTAAAATCAATCACATGATTAGCATCAAGTATATATTTCTTGAGAAATGAAACATGAAATACGTTATGAATAGTCATGCATGTAGGAAATTCAAGCATGTAAGTTATTGGTCCAATCCTTTCTAGAATTTCAAACGGTCCACAATATCTGGCTGCCAACTTGGAACAATTTCTCAGCTTCAGGGAACTTCTGTTGGCTTTCACTTTCAAGAAAATAATATTACCCACTTTAAACACTTTTTGGTTTATTCCTTTGTCAGAATATCTTTTCTACCTGTCCTGGGAAGCCTTCAAATTCTGATTAATCTTTAACAATTTCTTTTACATTTCCCTAAGCAACTCTAGCCCAATTATTTCTCTATCAGCTAGGCTATCCCAACTTATTGGTGTATTTCACTTTCTTCCATAAAGTGTTTCAAATGGGCTCATCTTCAGTGATGTTTGGTACCCATTTTTGTAAGAAAACTCTACCAAGTTTAGGTTGCCTTCCCATCTGGATGGTTTTTCCATCACATACATCCTTAACATATCTTTTATCACTTGATTTACTCTTTCTGTTTTTTTATCAAACTTAGGATGATAAGTTGTGTTGAAGTTCAGGTTCGTTCTGAACCCCTTGAAAATCCTCTCCAAAACTTTGAGGTAAATTTTGGATCTCTGTCAAACACAATTGTCTTGGGAATACCGCACAATCGTGCTATTTCCCTCATACAAATATCAACAACATTAGAAGTTGTGTGAGTAGTCTTTAAGGGAATAAAATGGGCAGCCTTCATAATCTTATCCACCACCACCATGATGAAATCATGTTGCTTCTTTTTTCTAGGTAATACCATGATGAAATCCATTGTCACCACTTCCCACGTCCACTCAGGAATGGGTAATGTTTGTAGCAACTCAGCTGGGTTTCTATGCTTAGATTTGACCCTTTGACATTCCATACATTTGGTGATGTATTTTGCAATTTCTTTCATCATGCCTAGCCAATAGTAATGTCTCTTGACTGCTTCCACTATTTTATGATATCCAGGATGCTCATCATAAGGTGCATTATGCATCTCTTTCAAGATCATACTCCTCAATTTAAGATAAATGGGTACATAAATTATTTTCCTATACATGAGTATTCCATCAACTTTCAATATATAATCTTCTATTTTCTGTAGCATCTTACCTTGTTGTAACTTTGTTACCATTTCCATGCACTGCATATCTGCTTTTTACAACCTCCAAAACTCTATCTCTAAGATTAGTTTGATACATGCTAATGGTTGTAGCACGTAGTTCATGCACTCTCGTGCTGAGTGCATCATCCACTTTGTTCTCCTTTCCTTTGATGTGCTTGATATCAAAGTCATACTCATAGAGGAATCCCAACCATCTACTCTACCTGTAATTTAAAGTAGGTTGATCAAACAAATATTTTACACCATTATGCTATGTTCTTAGCTCAAACCTCTTTTCCGTGAGTTATTGTCTCCATTTCATTAAAGCATTTAATATGGATGCTAACTCCAAATCGTGAGTGGCGTAGAGCATTTCATTCTATTTCAATTTCCTGGATTCAAAACATATCACAAACCCATTCTGGTTGAGGACTCCACCTAGTCCTTCTTTGCATGCGTCTATGAAAACCATGAATTCTTCATCCGGATCTACAATCTTCAGAATTAGAGCACTGGTTAATAGTTGCTCCAATTGCAGGAAGCTCTTTTCACATTCTTCTATCCATTGAAACTTTACCCCTTTTATTTGCAAGGAAGTGATTGGGTGAGAAATCCTCGAAAATACTGCAATGAATCTTCTGTAGTAGCCAACTAGACCCATGAAGGATATGACTTCTGTCACATTATTAGGTGTTTCCCACCCTTTAATGGCTTCAATCTTTTCAGGGTCTACTTTTATTCCCTCTTCCGATATTATATGTCCCAAATAGTGGATTCGATTTTGGAAAAATGAGCACATTCTCAACTTAGAAAATAGTCAGTGCTCTCTTAGCACCTGTAACACCATTCTCAAGTTCTTATTGTTCTCTTCCTTTGTCTTGGAATATACAAGGATGTCATCCAAAAATACAATGACAAAATTGTCTAAATATTCTCGGAAAACACCATTCATTAAGCACATGAAAACAACTGGTGCATTTGATAACCCAAATGGCACCACTGTGAACTCATAATAACCATACCTTGTCCTAAAGGAGGTCTTACTGATGTCTTCATATTTAATCCTTACATGAATTCTATCTTTGAAAATATCCTTGCATCCTTCAACTGATCGAAGAGATCATCGATCCTTGGTAGAGGATACGTGTTCTTTATAGTTACTTTATTTAACTTCCTGAAGTCAATGCACAATCTCACTGTTCCATCTTTGTTCTTCACAAATAACACTGTGGCACCCTAAGGTGACACACTTGGGTGCATGTACCCCTTATTTAAAATTTCTTCAAGCTCCATTTGCAGTTCTTTCAGTTCTTGTGTGCTCATCTAGTAGGGAGTCTTTGATACAGGAGCTGCCCCAGGCATCAAATTTATAGCGAAATCAATATCTCTCTTTGGAGGTGGCCCTAGTATCTCCTTGAACACATCTTCAAAATATTTCAGGACTGCATGATCCTCCAATTTTGGCACATTATCCTTAGGTGCTTCATCCATATGGGCTACAAATATTTGGAAACCCTTCCTGTAACACTTCTTTAACTGCATTGTTGAGATTTCTCAGATAGTAACTGCCCTGGGAATCCATTGGACTGCTCTCTGATTTCCTTCCTCATCCAATCAAGTGAATGCCTTGTTATGACAGTCTAATATGGCATGGTTTTGGTCCAACCAACCCATAACAATTAGTCAATTATATTATCCCAAAGGAAATATATTCAAATCTGCCTTGGTACTCAATCCATTCATGCCCACTGGACATGATTTAACCAACTCAACAACCTTTCTCTTGGCTCCTTTAGTCAGCTGCACCAGCCAATATTTCTCGTTCTTGCTTCTTGATAATTAAAATATTTCCACCACCTTAGGATCTATATAGTTTTGACTAGCCCCTGAATCAATTAAAATAGTAAGGGAATAGTTATTGATCATACCTTCGACTTCAATCATGTGTGATTGGAACTCATCTTTCTTGTTGTCCAGGGCTACATATATCCTTGATGATCTTCTACCCATGTCCTCCACTGTTTCTTTTTGTTGAACATTGTGAACAGTTCTCACCTTGTCCTTTCTGTGAGGGAAATCATTATACTTATGATCTCCATTATAGCCCCAACATTTCATATGTGTCTGCCTTGGCCTTTTCCCACCTACTTCAGTCATCCCGGGCTCCCTCAAAACCGATTTCCCTTGAGGACTATTTCTGGAAAATGGTGGCTTGCTCCCCTTCTGCCTCTGCTTCTTCTTAAACTTCCTCTTGTCTTATGAAGCTCTTTGGAAAGTATGCTTTTCCCTGTGTTGCTCATATAAACATTTTTCCTTCATTATGGTTTCTTCCATAGTTTTAGGATCATCATACTAGATTTTTTCACTGATAAAATATGGAACCCACTAAGATATCTTTGGATCTTGATTGTATCATCCTTAATGGAAGGGAAATACTTCAACAACTCTAGAAATATCCTCTCATATTCATTTATAGTCATGCTTCCCAATTTAAGTTCAAAGAACTCTTTCATCTCTGTGTCATAGTATCTTTTGGTTAAGTACTTCTTTTCAAAATGTTTCTTGAATTCCTTCCATGTGACATCATTCTATCTGATGTGCTGCACTTGCACAAGATGATTCCACCACATGGATTCCTTTCCTTTCAGCTGATAGATTGAAATTATTCCTTCTGCATAAGAGGAATAATTATGCAATTGGAAATATTTCCTAATTCCAAGTAGCCATGTCTCAGCCTCTTCATCTTTCTGGTGCTCTCCATAAAAAGTAGGAGGTTTGATCTTATTCATTTCACCCTTTAGTTCATCTGCTTCAGATATCCTATGCTTTCTGGTAGGAGATGGACTTGAACTACTGTGTGGCCTCCTTTTGGAATTCCTTTGGGAGTGCTGGTGATGTCTGTTACCACTTCTTTCTCTTATTTCCTCATCAGGGGACCCATGGCTCCCTGATTTGTTGGATCCACTTTCCTTATTCCACTTCTTTTCAATTATTTCTAGGCTCTGCATTATCTTCATATTGAAGTCTTCCTGTTGCCGCTTGACTTTCTTAAGCCTTTTGTTATCTTCCTGGTGAATTTGGAAAACTTTTTGCAATTTTTTAATGATTTTCATCATGCTCACGTCTTAATCTATTTATTCTCCATGCCCATTGGAGTTTGTTCCCTCAACTCCCAAATGGACATCCATTCCTCTAACTTATTCCTCCGAAATGTAAGCATCCTATGCCTCCATTTCTCTGCACTATGTAACAATTTGGTTCATTTATGAAAATTGTTAACTCTGCAAAATGTGCAATCAACCAAATTTTGTCAAGCTATTAGACTTAATAATTTTCCAGAATAACTTAAACAATCGGATTCAATAAAAGAATATCAAACTCCATTTTTTGCAGTCTTTGGTCGATCAAGAATCCAGACGGATCTATCTATGAGCCCTGTTCTTTTCTACAATTCACTTTCGAGTGCTAGCCCCTTTTTCTTCAGCCCTTAATTCGCATGTGACCATGGCTATGAACAAGTGCTAATAGTTGGGCGCTTATCCAGAGTCTTCAAACTTCGGGGCTCTAGAGCTTCAAAGGTTTCCCTTTTCGCACATTCCAAACATCATAGAAAATTGAACTGATGAAATCATGAAGGATGGAGGATATATGATCCACATTCCTTGTTTAGTTCTATGATGGATAGGAGCTTCATGACTCCAGGCTTTGGCAGTTTCCAAAGAAAATCACAACAAATCTCTTGGAGTTCTGCATTGGCGAACTTGAGAAGTGGGGTGGATCAAATATCCTTGGCTTCCTGGCAGCCAATGAATGATATTTACTATGGAACTCTGGGCTTCAGGAGTTCCAAACTATACATACTCTCAATCCTTCCAGAGTGCCAAGTCTTTGGACTATTGTAGTTGTTTCCAAGTACAAAGTCATATGACCTTGGCATGACTAGGGGAGATCCACATCAAGCAAGTGACATCATCATTCCACATCACATCCGTTACTTCGGGACTTCTTTTGTAATATCCCCAAAGATGAGTCCTAGTTGTATCTATGAATTGTAAACATGATTTGTAGGCTGGTGAGACGAGTGTTGATAAGTTGGTGGGATTATGTGTTTATTAGGCCAGAGAGCCTAAGTGTTAAAGGCCAGGAGCCTGTTTTTGTATATGTAATTATGTAGATCATTAATAAATATTAAACATCATTGCATGTAGACCGACCATGAAGAAAGAGTGATGGGGTCTAAGCTTCCACTAGATAAGGTAATGGATGGGGCTAAGTGTCTAGGCCTAGAGGCTAAGCTAGAGGGCTTACCTCTAAGGGAATAATATTTTATTATTATTATTTCCTAAAGGCTAAGGTAGACATGAAAGATGTTTTCCTAAGTTCCTGGAAAGGGAACGAGTGCAAAGTGGAATGCATGTGGCTATAGGAAGACAAGTGTCAACCTGGGTGCATGCAGTTATAGCTGGGAAAGCCATCCTGTTAGGGGGTTCACTTTCCATTCTCAATCCACTGTCTAACTGTGAATCAGGGGCATCCATCATGGATCTCTGGAACCAGTCACCCGTGAGTCAAATCACGTTGGGGGTTCGCTTCTCGTTCAGTGTGACTCCCATCCTTATGTCTGGATGAGTTTTGAAATCCTTCACATTTGCATCTACACTCTCGTGAGGCTAGTCACCATAAAACCAGTGAAAACTGAGGGATCGATTTGTGTCTCTTGTGAAGTCTGAGCACCCTGTAATTGTCTGAGCCGTGTGGTGTCATAATTGTTGGTTGTTATAGACATGCAGTTCCTTGAATGATTGTGGCTTGTTGTCATCAGCTATTTCTTACTGAGCCTTTCTATGTCTAGTGTATGATTGTTACCATTTTGGGTGTCCATACCCGTCTTTGTAACATCCCTCTCTAGCGCACTGAGCGAACTTATTCTTTGAGGACACTTGCTCGCAAGTGATCCAGATTATTACTCTATTAAAAATTTTGATTTTGATTATGAGGTGTTATGGGTTGATGACATGTTGTTTTACTACATTGACATAGACAGGTGTTATTGACTCGGTTTTACTGAGTGTGTAGGATTTTGGACCTCGAGGATGCAGAGGCATCGATGGAACCCCTTGGACTCCAGATCGAGTCAGGGAGTATACCATTGGGATTTGATTGTATTACTATTATATTAGTCCATCTACTTAGATGAAATGATATGGATATATTCTGACATGATTTGTTGTCGATGCAGGCTGACGATAGCTTGTCGACCAGACTCACATATGGAGTAAAGGGGTCATGCATGACTACCCGAGATGTTGAGGAAGAGGTGTGGACAGCAGCCCTGCCATAGCCCACTAGCACTCCTGCTATGGCTCAAACTGTAGGTTAACATTTACCTAGTTCGAGAGGACCCACAATGCAGTGACGGTAGACTGCGACAATCGCTCATGATGATTCTAAGGGGCGTGCAATCAGGTGGGGGCATTATTCCTTAGAGGCCCTTAGTCTCCCACAAGTTCACCTGGTGGAGTATTGACTCCAGGGGTTTTTCATGTTTACCAAGTCAGTAAAGAGGTGAGTGACACCCTTGGAGCATGTGGTGCATTCTGAAGGGCACATCGCGCAAGGGAACAGATGAGGTGAGTGGAACCCTTGGAGCACCTAGTGCGTCCTGAAGGGCACATCATGTTGTTTTGATAAATGAATGAACCTAGATGGCCTTAGGATGAACATTGTGATAAGAATTTCTAAAAACATTTTCCCTAATAAAATGTTGCCCATCACAAAAATTAAGGTCTAGGTCTAAATCATGCTAGTGGTAAAATTTTATCCTTTTTATTAAAAAAAATGGGGGAATTAATTGTTTTATCTTTTTGATAATTTAAAATATACTAATTAAATGAGAAAAGGGAAAAAAGGGTTAATTTCCACCTGCCTTTTTTATTTTTAGTTAAAAAGGAGAAAGAGGGAAAATCTAAAATATTAGGAAACTAGGAAAAGAGGTAAACATAAAAAGGGAAAAAGGGAACATAAGGGAAAAAGCGGAAAGTCAAACTTAGGAAAGTATCTACCATTTAAGAGCTTTCTAATTTAAACTGAACTAGCAATTTAAT
>JASDQU010370276.1:0-11409 GCA_032191745.1 Picea mariana
CATACATCCAAAATAGATCTCCTCATAGATCTATCAAGGATAAAACCCCCTACGAGGCTTGGAGCGGCCTTAAACCAGAAGTGGCCCATTTTTGCATTTTTGGTTCACGTGCATGGGCCCGAATTCCCTCTGAAAAGAGGAAGGCACTTGATCCATAGAGCACTGAGTGCATTTTTGTTGGATACCCCAATGGTGTGAAGGGATATCATCTTAGTGATCTTTCCTCAGATCGAATCATAATTGAGCATAGTGTCCAATTCAAGGAAAGTGTCTCACATGTACCTCAACAGTCGCATGCAGACACCTTCACTCTTCCACCTGTCCGAGATGATGAGCATGCACATGCTGACTCTTCTTCAGACGTGAGTTCTGATTCAGAGGAATCATATGATTCAGATTCAGAGTCAGTATAGTCAGATGCAGAGTCAGAGCATCTAGATGTAGTTGTAGAGCCAGAGCAGAGGCCCAAGTGGGCACACACTACTCTTCAGGATGCATGGGATCTCGTTGGTGATCCAACCGATACTAGGAGGACTCGATCTGATTTCCAGGAGCCTCCTATTACACTCACTGCCACTGAACCATTGCCTTCTAGGAATATTTTCTTGGTTTAGTCTTTAGATCCACAGTCTTATGGTGAGGCTGCTGGAAATCCCTTTTGGGAATCCGCCATGCAAGAGGAGTACAACTCTCTCCTCGAGAACCAGACTTGGGATCTAGTTCCCCTTCCTTCTGGGAGGAAACTTGTCAAATGCAGATGGGTCTACAAGAACAAGAGCGCAACAGATGGACATATCAACAGATACAAAGCCAGACTTATTGCCAAAGGTTTTCAACAAGTTCATGGTATTGACTATGATGAGACCTTCGCTCCAGTAGCGAATATGGATTCCATTCAATTGGCCCTCGCCATTGTGGAAGCTAAGGGACGGGAAGTCCATCAGATGGACATGAAGAATTCATTTCTTCATGGTGATCTCTCTGGGGAGATCTACATGGAGCAGCCCCAAGGATTTATGCAGGACTCATCTTTGGTCTGTCGACTGAAGAATTCACTTTATGGCCTCAAGCAGGCTCTGAGGGAATGGTATACCAAGATGGACTCCTACCCGTTGTCACAAAACTTTGTATGTTGTAAATCAGACCCAAATGTATACATGCTCAGGACGACTGATTCACTTCTACTTTTAGTTCTGTATGTCAATGATTTGTTGATCACCGGTTGCTTGACTTCAGCGATAGCTGCAGTCAAGAGGATTCTTCATGACAGGTTTTTTATGACAGACATGAGTTTAGTCAGGATGCATCAGGCATCAAACTATCTCAAGCCAAGTATGCACGAGATATCCTTGAGATATTTCACATGACAGACTGCAAGTCTGCTCCAACTCCTTTCCTATCAGGAGTCAAACTTGAGGATGGCGGGGAGACTCCACTGGTTGAAAGCACACTGTACAAATAGCTAGTGGGGAGCTTGTTGTATCTCACACACTCCAGACTAGACCTCTCATATGCAGTTGGCACAGTTTCCAGGTTCATGCAGGAGCCACATGAGCTACATTGGAAAGATGCAAAGCGTATCCTTCGATACGTACAAGGCACCATCACCTTTGGGATTCACTATGCAACAGACTCTACATTAGATCTCATTGGGTTTACTAATTTCGATTGGGCTGGCAATAGCATTGATTGCAAGTCCACATCTGGTTACTCACTTAGTCTTGGTTCTAGGTCTATCTCTTGGTCGAGCAAGAAGCAAGCTACCATTGCTCTATCTTCAGCCGAGGCAGAGCACAGAGGAGTAGTTAACATAACCATTCAGGCTATGTGGCTACAACTTTTTCTCACTGAGTTGGGCATTCAGTTTCATCGGCCGATCATCATCTGGTGTGACAACCAGAGCACTCTAAAGTTCTATAGAGATCCAGTTTAGAGGCAGCGGACGAAGCACATCGAGATCCACATGCACTACATCCGGGACTTAGTACATGAGGGGATCATCGACTTACAGTTCTGTCCTTCAGTAGAATGGATGGCCGACATTTTCACCAAGACCTTCACTGAGCAGAAATTCCATTCTCTGCGAGGTCATCTTGGAGTGAAGGACACAGTTTCCTAGCAACTGTAGTTCTTCTTTTTACATACAATGTACCTTGAAGGGGGGTTTTTCCCATGAGGTTTTCCCTCTTTCCTCACTTTATTTTCAGTGTATCTTTTGTACTTGGGTACCTAACATGACCTCATTGCCGGGACCCAATCTTTATTTTCACCATAGTGATGTTCAGGGGGGGTGTTGGAGTTACTTCACACACACCTAGGATTTATTTTTCCTAAGGTATTTATTTGTTTATTAGTCATTATCTAGTCTCCTATATTTTAGGAGAGAATATTCCACCTGGAGAATATTCTCTTTCAGTTCACACTTCAGTTTGACTAGTTGAGTTGAGTTTAGATGTTGCATTGGGATCATCACCATGCAACATTGGGATCATCACCATGCTAATTCGACCTTACCTTGGTATCATCACCAAAGTGGCACATTATCCTTGATTCCTTAAGTTAACTCCTCAATACTTTCTGTTCAGTCAGTTAACTGAAGACTAGTTGACTAGTTAACTCAACTAGGTGGCAGTTCACTCCCGTAATTGCCTGAGAGACTAGAATAGGTGGCAGTTCACTCCCATAACTGCTAATGTGTGTCCATATCACTCTATATCACCACCATGGCGACTTGTTTCACCCTAAGTTGAACTCATTGAGTTATACAGAGTATATCAGGTGCAAATTATTCATTATTCATAACGGTTAATGAGAATTCTTTCGATTCTTTCTCTCCTTCTTCTTCCTTCTCCAATTCTCTCTGCAAATGTGTGGATCATTGTTTAGCTAGATATATTTTGTGCAGGTCAACACATTTAAAGCCATGTATATCCAACACTCTATCCAATCCCAAACTTCCTTGGTAGCACAATCCATAACTAGCAGTGCCACACAAATATCTGAAAACCCTTTTTACTGTTGTCCAATTCTCCTTCTCTGGTTTTGACATATACCTACTCAAAACTCCCACCGCATGTGCAATGTCCGGTATAGTACAAACCATTGCATACATTAAACTGCCAACTGCACTCACATATTGAACATGAGACATGTACTCCTCCTCTTCTTGTGTCTTGGGACACTGACCTGCATATAACTTTACACCAATAGGAATAGGAACCTTGACCGATTTACATTCCTGCATATTAAACCTCTGCAGTATTGTCTTGACATATTTTCTCTGATTTAACTAGAGTTTCCTCTTTTTCCAATCTCTTTTAATTTTGATGCCCAAAATGAAATTTGAAGCACTGAGATCCTCCATGTCAAATTTAGAGGGCAACTGAGTATTCACATACTGGATAATCTCCTTGTTGTTTCCTGTCAACAACATGTCATCCACATACAAGACCAAATAAATCAAATGATCACCAATTAATTTAAAATACACACAATGATCCTCTTTACTTCTTGTGAAACCAAGTCCCAACATATAAGTATCAAATTTTTGATACCACATCCTTGGTGATTGTTTTAAACCATACAAGGACTTTTTCAGCTTGCATACCAGCTCCTTCTTTCCCTTCACAACAAATCCTTCTGGCTGCTTCATATAGATTTCGTCTTCCAGATCCCCATGTAGGAATTTTGTCTTCACATCCATATGTTCTACTTCAAAATAAAATGCAACAACAACATATAACATAAATATTATAGAGGTTAACTTGGAAACAGGAGAAAAAATATCACCAAAATAAATTCCCGCATCCTGGGAATAACCCGTTGCTACTAACCGAGCTTTGTATTTCTCCACTTTTCCTTCTGCATTCAACTTATTTTTAAATATCCATTTGCTGCCAATGAGATTTCTTCCATTCGACAACTCCACTAGATCCCAAGCCTCATTCTTATCCAAGGCGTCCATTTCTTCATCCATGGCCTTTTCCATAGATTTCCATCCTCTGAATCCATTGCCTCCCTGAAATTTCTAGGATGATCATCAGTAATAGACAAAGAAAAAATTGAATAGAAATCAGATGGAGTATACCTTTCTGGTATCCTTCTTTCTCAAACCTATCTCCTCAATACTGGAGTATGAGGATCTTCTTCTTCTGATTCATGTTCTTTTGTAGAGTCTGATTCATCATCCTTTAAATCAAACTCTATTTTCTCTGGTTCTTCCTTACTAGGTAGGAATTCCTATTTAACAACACCCTTCATTTATCTAAATACCACATCTCTGTTATACAATACCTTCTTAGTTTCTGGGTTCTAAATCTTATAACCTTTGAGACCATCATATCTCCAATAAATATACACTTTGCAGCCTTCTTATCTAGATTACTCATGTTTTCCTTTGGAACATGAACATATGCATCACAACCAAATACCTTGAGATGTGTGAGAGAAGGTTTCTTACAATCCATACCTCTTGTTTTCATCCAGCATTGATGAGGGTGATCCGTTGACTAGGTAACATGCAATACCCACTGCCTCTGCCCATAATTCTTTCCCTAACCCGACAAAACTGAGAATGTACCTTGATTTTTCCATCAACATCCTATTCATCATTTCTACAAATCCATTCTGATGAGGTGTATATGGGGTAGTATTCTGACTTGCTATACCACACTTCTTACAGAATTCTTCAAATTCATTCCCGCATAACTCTCCGCCATTATCTGTCCTCAACACTTGAATTATTTTCTCTGTTTGATTCTCAACAAGAGCCTTAAACTCTTTAAACCTGTCAAATACTTCAGATTTCTTCCTGAGGAAATATATCCAAGTATTCCTCAAGAAGTCATCTATAAATGAGATAGTACACAGATTTTCCCAATGACAGGACCGACACAGGTCCAAAAACATCATTATGAAATAGCTGTAAAAATTCTTCTGCCCTCATTGCACCAGAGGGTAATACTACCCAATTTTTCTTCCCATATACACATTGTTCAAAGAAATCAAAATCCAGAGAGCAGTTAGACATACCTTCAACCATACCTTTACCGTGTAGTAGCCAAAGACCCTTCTCTCCGATATGCCCTAGTGTTTGATGCCAGAGCATAACCTTTTCTCCATAGACTGTAAGAGTTCTTTCTTCTTCAAATCCAATATTAGAAACAATGGAACTATTACACCCATCACTAATAGTGCTTCCTTGCAGCTTATACATAGTTACAAACCAAACTCCCTTCAACAACATCATTGATCCTCGAACCATCCTGCAGGTTTCCTTTTCAAATATTGGTTTTACCCCTGCATCGTCCATTCTTCTTACATAAATCAAATTTTTGGCCAATCTTGGGATGTGCAGAACATTAGGTAGTGTTCTAATCCTTCCATCTATGAGCCTCAACTTGAATTTTCCTCGACCTATGATTCTAGTTGTCGGGTCATCACCTAGGAAAACATTACCTCCATCGTACCTTTCATATTCGCAAAACCACTCTCTGTGGGGATTCATATGAAAGGATGCACTTGAGTCAACCAACCATGCCTCATGATCTGCATGTGTTCTTGAAGAATCCAAGTACACATCCCATCCTTCTTCCTTGGAGGTCTTTTCTTCTATAGATGGATATTCTTCAGATCGCTTCTTTTTCTCAACTTCGGATCTGCATTGCTTCTTGTAGTGCCCTTATTTTCCACATCTCCAACGTTCCTTTACAAAATTTATGGAATATTTATATCTACCCTTAGACTTAGATATCCCACTTGATAAATTAGATATATTTCTTTCCTGGGAGCATCCTCTTGCAATTAATGCGTCTGTTCTCTGTTCTTCCATATTATTTTGTCTCATCTCCTCCAACAACAAGGATGCGACCAATTCGTCAAACTTCAAGGTAGGTGTATTACTACCTATGGCCACAACTAGACTATCCCACGAGACTAGTAAAGAACATAATAAACTGATACACTTATCTTCATTTGAAATTTTAATCTCAACATATACTAACTCACTTACCACAATACTGAAGGCATTCAAATGCTCAACCACAGAGTCTCCATCTCTCATCCTCAGGTTATACAACTTCTTTCTCAGGAATATTTTATTTACTAGGGACTTATACTAATACAACTTCCCCAACTTATCCCATAAGTACTTGGTTGTAGATTCCTCTGACACATTCAGTAATACTGAATCCGAGAGACACAGTCAGATTGTGCTCTTCATTTTCTGATCCAATTTTTTCCAGTCATTTGTTGAAGTTCCTGTAGGTGCAGTACCTGGATCTACCATGATACACTGATCTCTGTTCACCAACATATCTTCCATATTGAGCTTCCACAACTCAAAAATTTTCCCATTAAACTTCTCGATCTCCATTTTCGAATTTCTCGCCATTTGTTTTCACCTGAAAAATCAATACCGCATATCTCCCATTGTAACAAGGCTTATCATAGTCCCGAGCCAAACCCTTGACCACAAAGGCGTCCCCCCTCAAGCCAGCAAAGCTCTGATACCAAATGTATATTTTAACCTTGTACAATATTTACTACAAACATATTTTCAGTAAAAGATCATAAAATATACAATGGTAAATACAAACATTACACATATATTTTTCCCCTGGAAACCCAAACCGGGAAAACTAACATATTCTATATTCATTCATAGTGATACATAGTTTACAATAAAATATACATATAGGAGCCAACAGCATCCAAAACCCTAACCCAATGACCTGGATTAGTCAACAACCCTAATTCTTTAACCGGAAATAGAAAACCATTGGAAAACAACCATGTGCTGAAAAACCACCCCAACAATGGACACAAAAATCGAGGAAACATGAAAAGCAAGAAAAAAATGTGACTCGTGCAAAGAATATAACACATACCCAACAAATAAAAAATGTGGGGGCTCTACCTCCCCCTCTGCCATATCCCTGGCTGCGATCGTAACCATATCCACCTCAGGGACCTCCTTGGTATCTGCCTCTTTCTATGCCATCACACTCACCACCTTTGTTCTCTTCTTGTACCCGGAATAAATCACGGGTATTATATTACACTAACTAGCAGGAGTGGAAGATATTGACATCATGCCCAACATATTTACAAAACTTGTAGAATGGAATGTGAGACATCCCCCATCATGCCTAGTGTATGCATATTTCACACCATTCCGTCTTCCTAGATGGAAATGGACATGGCATTCCTGCTGCCACATAATTTGGAAGGAACAAACACTCATCTCTGTGACACCCCTCATAGAGACATGTGGTACACCATACATGTTTATGCATGACTTTAGTATTCATTATATCTTGCATCTGCATCGCCTGGTTGGATATTTGCGACTGGACCTGTGCCATTTTGGTTGATGTCTCTGTGCCTCTAGGTGTAGCTTTCAAACACGTTGCAATTTCGACATCCTCCTCCTAATTTGTCACCTTATACTAGGTGAGAGGGACTCAGATATGGGGGATTAAACCTGCAATGAACCATTCCTTATGCTGCATGTCCTAGTTTTGGAACATTATCCTATCCAACAAGATGTTAAACTACTAGTCATAATATCATATGATTTCTCCTTCCTTCTTCTTGATCTATTTTATCTCTATAATACATTGGGGTTATGACTTAGGATTTTGGAACTCCCTAAGTATATCATGCTTAATCTCAGTTATGGACCTCACTTGTCTTACTAGAACAATATCTGTATACTTCATATACCTTGTTAGGGCTCTATCTCCAAACGTGGTCTCCAGTTGCACAATTTTTCCTGCTTTGTCTGTAATTCTCTTAACAAACCAGATTGCTTCACAGGTAAACTAGTGTAGTTTTGCATCATCCTTACCCATTCCATGGAACACATGAAACCTTAGTGTACTGTCTTGAATCACCATCTTCAAACTTGAGCTAGTTCCTCTTCTCTGACTGTTAGGGGCTTGATATTTCCACAATATTATTGCTTGGGGTAAAGTATTGTTGAATTCAACTTCTCCTTCACTCATCTCTTCACTTCTCTCTTATTCTTCTCTTTCTTCCACTCCAATCTCTTCAGTATATGTTGTATTTTCTTCTTGATAAAAAATGCACAAGGGGGGGGGGTAAGTCCATCTTCTTCTGAAAATTCTCATGAGGTGACCCAGAGAGGTATCTACTTGCAACCACACAATACCATCTACTATTGTTAGTTCATCTCCCCCACCACTAGGGGATCCTCCACCTTCCTTTTCTTCTGGTGAATCAACACTCTGCACTCTACTTTTCTATCCTAACTACGTGCCAAAAATGTCCATTCTGTCTTTCGGGATGATCTGCGCACTACAAATACACACTCTGAATCTCAATCTGAACTGCACAATACCACTCCATGCACAATCGCTTTCTCCAAACAACACACTACTACTCTATGTTCCATCCTCTCTTTCTATGCTTTATACTTCATCTCCTTCTAAGGTTGTGAAACTTTTGTATGCTTCATCTCCTTCTAAGGTTGCGGGACTCCACAACAACCAAGGGGTGTAGACTTTGTCACCTAGTTTTGTACTAATATCACTATTGGTATTCGTACTAGATACCATCTCCTTTATGCCATGCCTCTTTGCGAGCCCATCCTCTCCCGTGCTCCACTCTGGCATAGGATATTCTCCCTCACTACCACCTGGTGCAGTTTATTTTCTTTTCATATTGGACCCAACC
This sequence comes from Picea mariana, assembly GCA_032191745.1. Lineage (NCBI taxonomy): Eukaryota > Viridiplantae > Streptophyta > Pinopsida > Pinales > Pinaceae > Picea > Picea mariana. Next base: position 8,698 of record JASDQU010370276.1, read on the forward strand.
ACTCGTCATGCGCCCATGGATAATTATTTTCCACCTCTCTCTAACACTCTTATCCTTATCTCAAATATTCTTCCGTACCTCTCGACTCTTTTTATCCTCTTCTCTTCTAGGTCCATTTCATACCTCATCTCATATTGACAATTTCTAGATCGTCCTCAACAGACCCATTCTTTTTCTTTCTGAATTTCCCCTGTCTTTGCAGAACCCCCCCCTCCCTTCGCGTAGGCTATGGGATCTTACTCAACCATTCAATCGACCTCCATGTTCATTATCCCTTTCCCCATGAATAAATTTTTTATCCAAAGAGAAATTTCTTCTAACATCCACCTTCTCAGTCCTCCCGCAAAAACAAATTCAGCCTTGTTAAAAGAATCAGTGTATTCCATGATGAATTCAACAATGTAGCCTTCTTTTACTCGAGCAAACCAAAATTCAATAACCTAAGTCCACTTGTTATCCAACACTTTCAATTCTCCAAGCTTGGCTTGATCCCAAACCAATGACTCCAATGGCCACACCAAAGAGTTGGTATCGCCTTGCCTTTTTATCCATTTGTGCAACAGAGAAAGAAATTTAGTAAAGAAAAGTTCATGCATATTTGTGTAAATACACATGAATTTCCATTTCTTTTCATTCACTCTCAATCATCGAGTCTCTGTTTAGGAAAAAACATATTATTTTTCCTCTATCCAGTCTTGAATTTCCTCCTTATAGGGATTCCACCTCATTTCTTTCCTTCATTGTTCTCGACAAGACTTTCAGGTCCCGACATTGAACCATTTTTTGGGTGTTTTGATCCACACTTGTGCATGCCCTTCTTAACATTGGGGAGTTTAGACCCAAGGTTCATCCAGAGTTGTCCAACAAAAATTTCAGAGTACCATCATATCAATCCTTGACCAATGCCAAGGAAGGTCTCATCCGAGATGTAGAGAGGATCACAAATACCATAAGGTCTTCTGACAAGGATGAAGGCTAAACACATGAAAGGTCACTAGGATTGGCATCTATGCATCTCATATCTAACAAACTATTAGGACTAAGAATTAAAATGATACACACACATATTAAACTCATACATGATAGACACAGAATGGATCATAACTATAACATATTTATTACTGGAAGTATTCCATCACAATAGAGATATACATTGCGCATGAAAGATACATATGAAATCCATAGAACTTCATATCCTCTCTATATAAATAATATTAACTATAACATACTGCACAATGTTCCCTTGCTAAAAAATCAGACATATGATAGACAGATGAATCTATTCAAAGAATTACAATATTACAACAGGCTCAGAGCGAGTTCAATACTCAAGACTTAATGAATCTCTTTTCCTCAATACCTAACTAGCTAATCAACCATTCAACTAACCCTGTTTCTAATATTAGTGCTTCCTTTTATAACTTTCATTGTTGAGGAGTGTTGTTTCTTTCTTCTCTTCTCCACTCATCTGTTTGACAAAATGATCAGGGGATCAAATTTCGCTCAATTTTCAAAGTACTTGGAATGCAACGAAAACAGTGCCATTGCGTCTGTCTCGTCTTCCTGATTCCGACGATATATTTACTTTCTCAAATGGAGTCCGTATGAAGGAGATATCGCGATCTGTCCGCCAAGCCAAACAGGTAAAATTTTTGGATGCTGACTGTACCTGTCCGTATAGTCCGTACAGTCCGTACGGTGATGTGGCAGGACCATATAGGTCGTACGATGATGACGTGGAAGTTGTTTATTTGTTGGTTTCTAGTGTATTGTATGGTGACACGTGTCCGGTTGGTGGCAAGTAATATGAGGACACGTGGCCCAATACATGGGTGCCACGTGTCCCCTTCATTATTGTTTATTTGGTTATATAAAATTGTATTAGGAGTCCATGGGGTTCGACCCCCAGACCTCTCCCCACACTAAAGACTTCATAACTCTCCGCTAACCAAAGTACCGCCCTTTATTCCTTGATTACTATGTCATAACACATATATTTAAGGTTGATTATTGTTTGGAAGGAAAGGGGGGTCGGGCCGGGGCTTAGCCCCGACCCGTGGACACATTGTATTACATATGATCCACATATATTATGGACCGACCATTGGCGCACACATTACATTGCATTGCATTTTATTGCAATGTATATATATATATAACCGTGTGTTGAATGTTGGCGCGGGGTTTGAAACCATGACCCATGTGTTAAGTGTTGGCGCGGGGCCCAAATGGAAGTTGCACGTTTTTCAAACGGTTTAACCACCTTTTTTCCCAGCGCGAGGTCATATGGGCATATGCCCAGGTGTCGAGGCGGTTAGGGGCTGGAGGCGCCTTAACCATCCTACGGTTTGCACCATTGGCACGGTTGCGCCTGGTGCTGGGTTTTTATGCTTTAAAGAGCGTGTGAGCTAGGTTCACTGAAGGAGGGTGCGAATTGTAGAACCAGAGACAACAAGTTTGAAGAGGGAGACTTCCAGGAGCCCTAACTTCTTCATTTTTCGACCGATTGATGTGCCGAAAGAGCCCAGACAGGGGTTTTGGGATGCTGGGAAGCCATTGGAGCAGTTGGTTTGTCAGTTTGAGCATTGTAAGAAATGTTTTTGAGTACTTTTTGAGAAATTAATAATAATGATCCATTGGAAGCTGGACCAGGAGATGTAGCCCATAAGAGGGGTGGACTCCTTTATCAATTGTTGTGCACATGTGTTTATG
>JASDQU010370279.1:0-11409 GCA_032191745.1 Picea mariana
TTCCACTTTATTCATTTTAGTATTAAAAGTGAATTTATGATTAAATATTAGAAAATATACATGTTTTCATATATATCTCAATTATGTGTGAGCTTTGTAATGTGTAGGAATATGTGGATGATTAATTCAAAGAGACTTCTCGAATATCTCTTCCACCATTCCAAAGGAGATAGTTTACGTACCCTGGGTTGACAAGTAAATAGTTGGGCAATTGTACTGCAATGTTATTATAACGACATATATTTTGCCTAACACTTGCTTTCAAAAAAATAGATTTCATTTCATGTATTATAAATAGTTTTGCATTGAGTATTTAGTCCAGTTGCCTCTTAGATTTTGTTTCATGCATTAGAAATAGTTTTGCATTGAGCATTTAGTCCACTTGCCTCTTAGACTAGATAATTGTTCAATGAGAAGTTTTACTTTGATTACTTGCAGCAGTTAGTTTATTTTACTTACTTGTCTATTTTTCTTTAGTAGGTTAGTTAGGTGTCTTTGCTTGCTTGTCTATTTTCTTTAATAGGTTAGATAGGTGTCTTTGTTTGTTTATTTATTTTCTTTCATAGGGTAGTTGCTCATTGAATGTAGGTTGGCAAGTTAAAATAGTTTTTGTTTGTCATTTTCTTGTTATGCTTAAAGTAGTTTGTTTATTTCTTATTGTTGAACTAGTTTTCTTTACATAGGATTTTACTTGATTTCTTAGGAGCTATCCATCGATCCTTGGACCAAAAGTACTTAGGCTACCTAGTTTCAAATTTTTTAGTAGGGTTTGCTCATTAGATAGTTTTGCTTGAGTAGATTAGACTTAGATAACTACCTTCATTAGTTAGAATAAACTCCTACCAGCCCTTCTACCTTTGGCATATATTTTGCTACAACTATAAGTTTACTTACCCCGGGTTGACAATTTAATTGAGGGTTTTTTACTGTGTTTTTAGTGAATATAGAACACCCATCAGGAGGGTAACTTAGTTTTTCTTCTTGTGCAGGAGCTTCGAGGACTTGGTTATATTTAACATGCATTACTGTCTTATCCTCATGAGTTTCCCCTTCATCTTTGGTTGTACAACAAGGAATATGCTCTTCGTTTGGGGATTCCATTTCTCCAACACTCTCTAAATCATGAAACAAGGTATCATCAAAATMCTAAAAAAGGAAAGAAACTAACCTTATTGTCTTGTTTTTGTGCAGGTGGAGAAGGATTGTGGATCGCTTCATTAAGAGGAAAGGGGCATGTTGATACTTCGTCATTGGGTTCCGGCTCCTCAACTATGTCTTCAGAAAATCCTTGTCGATCTATGGTTTGTTCCCCTTATTCTTGGAAATCAACAATGAAGTTCTTAAGGGAAAACAAACTCTCCATGTTGAGAGTACATGAGGTAAAGAGGCATCTTATCTCAGACAAGGAGATGTTATCCTCAATCCTTGCAGCCATGTTGTAGGCTTCATCGAGCATCCTTGGGGCTCTCTTATCAAGGGGAAAACTCAGATATCCCAAAAGTGCACGAGTAAAGAGATGGACAAGGTATCTCTCCTCGGGATGATGACTTTCAGGAATTTGATATAGCATGTTCTCAAATCTATCCTAGAAGGCTCTGACAGTTTCATCCTCAGCTTTCTTTATATGCTCAAGTTCTTCTAATAGTACTGGGATGTCTTCGATCTAAATACCCCATCTCTCGAGAAAGGTTTCCTCAAATTGGTCCATAGTCATGTTGCTGGTAGTGGGGAGGTTATCATACCATTCTTTAGCATTGCAATAAAGAGTGGCAGAGAAAATTTTCATGACCACGTCTTTAGCATAATCATCGACAGGGTAGGATAGGAAGAAATTCTAGAAGTTTCTTATGTGATAGTCATCTCTCTCTCTATCACCACCAGTGAATCCAGGGATCAAATTTTTGTATTCAAAGGGAATTTGTTGAGGATATCCCGAGATGTTACTCATGTCCAAAGGCTTGTAGTTTCCTGGGTCCCATTGTAAATTCATAGTTGGCTTCGTCATCAATGGAGTCGCCAGATAATTTTCTTGAAACTATCAAAAGATAAGGCAAAACACCCAAAGTGGAGTTGCCAAGTAAACTTGCGAGATAAAGACTCTAGAGGCAAGGCTTAATGAAAAGTGTCGTCTTGAGGAAGTTTTGACTCAGTGTTCCCCGACAACGATGCCAATATGTTATCACACAGTTTGTAGCAAGGATAAAAGGCTTGAGGTTTGAAGGTCAAACTGGCGTAACAGGAACCAATCCCACCCAATGTCACCACAATGGGATGGTTTTTTCTCTTTAGGGAGGTAAGGCCCAGGGGAGACGTCCCCGGTGAATTGGGGTTTTGAGAAGGCAAAGGATTATAGGACAAAGTAGTTATTACCCCCTCACAAGTCACCACCGAGAATATAGTCCTAGCTAATCAACCAATAAATTAAAACCCCCAAAGAGATATACCTGCCTGAGACAAAGCAACAATAAACAGATATATGCAAGCTTTGATCAATGGGTTAGTACTTAATGTAAATCAATGATTATCTAATACATTTATAAGATATTTGATAATAGATATTGATGAAGTCAATGTTTATAAATAACATTGAAAATTATGTCACTTCATCAATAAATGTTGAAACAATATGGAATTCAATGTAATAATTAATGCTTCATTCAATTAATGCCTTTAATCTCCATTCAATTGCTTATAAAGAAAAACGTTTAGATGCACAAAGGTGTTAATATCAAGAGATGAAGACAACACTTTAGTTAATAGGGTTAGTTTGTAAGCTTGGGTTAGTGTAGTTAGGGTTTCATTCAATGTATTGAGAGTAGTTTTGATCAGGTTCACTTCAATGCAAGAGGTCTTTAGATCAATGCCTTAGGGCTAATGGATTCAAATAGTGAAGGACACAAGAGATAAAGAAGGCAAAGGTAAAAATGGCTAAGGACTAGAGGGGGAAGCTTTGAGGTGTTTCTAAGGCAAGGCCTTAAAGTCAAAACCCTAGGGGAGAGAGGCTCACCTTGGTGTAAGATAACTAGGCCTCAATGCTCTCTCCTCCTTCCTTAACTCTATGGAAATCATGGCTAGCTGAGGATGAAGCATAAAACCAAGACAAGAAGGTTTGATGAAGCAGAGTGTTGCTACAGCAAGGATCTATCAGCAAACCCTAGAAAAAATCAGCCCAAAGTGTAGAAAACCTAGGCTTAAGGTGTCTCCTTCTTCTCAGCTTATGAAAGGTACGACTAGAAAAAATGAAGAGAGAAAGAGAGTGTAGCTACATCTAGGCTCTCTCCTTCTTCAATCAATGGCTGAAAATTTCTCTCAATGGGGACATGAGACAAGTACCTACTTGTGTGATTGTCACCTAGGGTTTTGTTCAGCAAAATTATAAACATATGCAAGAAATAAAACCATAACCATTCATTCAAGAAATTTTGTAGAAACAAACTTACATATCACCAAGAAAAAGCATTGCAAACCCTAGTTGTAACACCTTCCATTAAGAGAAATGAAAAATTATGCCAGGAAAATCCTCCTTCAACAAGTGCGCATCACTAAATCAGGCAATAACCCAAGAGAGGGTGCAAATTTCAGACCTCCTTAAGGAGTGACTGAGTTGTTATTGAAAAAATGAAGGTGAAAATCCTTCATTTATACAATATCATGACCTAAATTTACATTTTAGGTCATGTAAAAGGCCGACAAGGCCAAAACATTAAATCATACTATTTTTACATTAAATTGTTAAATCAAAACCTAATCAAGATTAAAAGAGACATCAAGCCCCTCCAAAGGAGACATTAGCCCCTTTTACGGAAAATGTAGCATCCTGGAGCAAAACGTTAGCCCTCCTTGGGATCCTCCATCATGCCACACGTGCCAATACTGCCTAGTCTGCCTCCCAAGACATCCAATAGGATGGATAACATCATGGTCATCATATGTGACATCCTAGGCCTTCCAAGGCCAACATTCCACTGAAAGAGGGTCAATCCCCCTAGGTCAAGCTCTGCCAAAGTGCCTCTGGTAGAGCGTCCTCTTCTTCTCTAGTGCAAATCCCCTGATCCATCCCTATCATATCTCTCACCCCTGATGGGGTCTTAACATCCATTTGGTGGGCTCTTCAACCCCATGGAGGTCCAAACTAATCATCTCCCCATGTGTACCAGTTTAAATGGCACCTATCTGTTAGGCATGGTATTGCACATCAAAATCTACGCCCTCCATGGGCTCATCAGTCACAGGGACCATAGCAATGTCAATCACATCTCATCATAAATATTATTAAACATGTGCATAAAATCCATAATACATTAGTTAACATCTCAAAGACATTACACAAGCCTACAATACAAGTCTGGAGGAACTGACAAGATGTACTATTGGGATAGTGTCCACTGGAAAAGGCAAGTTTCCGAAAGAGACCACATCCAAACCATGTAAGTGGGTGATGTGGTCAGGGGATGTCCAAGCATCTAGGTGCAATGAGGGTCAAGGATGCAAGAAATGTTACCTATGGGTGCCTTTGTAGAAGGCAAGTTGTACCTATCCTAGATGTAATTTTTCCAAGGCCATTCTTGCCTTTTATTCTTATTCTTTTTATTCTTTCATTTTTTATTGATTTTTTTTTCAAGAGCTAATCAAGGGACATTGCCCTGGCGTGGTGACTAGTGGTGACAGCGTTACCCACAAGTACTTTCACATAAATGAGAAGGTTGGCTCATGATGAGATCCCCTTTCCCTTGGCCATGCAACCAAGAGTCACTGCCCTGGTGTGGTAACCAATTGGTGGCAATGTCATACTACTAGGTACCCATGGACTTAATAGGTTGGCTCATGATGAGACCCCCTATCCTTCGATTAAGTCTTGTTTTATTACTTTTCTGGGTCCCTCTTGTTTCTTACTGAGAAGCCTTTTATTGCTTTCTCAGGGATCCCTGGGCGAATCATCTCAGGGTTTTATTCATAGGATTTTATCTTTTATCAGCTCGCTTTTACCTTCTGGGCCTTTAGCCTCTTCTTCCCATTAGATAAGGTGTAGTCCTAAAAATAGGTCAACCTAGTGCCCGGACAAGTGGAATGGGACAAGTTAGTAGGAAACAAGATGAAAAGTGGTGTTGTGATGGGATTGGACGATGGATTCTCAAAAATCCCCCCAGTGGTAAACAAAAACCTACAAGCACATGCTTACTAGGGAATCCTGTCAATTCCCCTAGACATGGTCAAGTGGGCAAGTGTAAGATCCAAGCAGTCATTAGAAATAAAAGGAATCAGATGCACATATTCAAGTTTTTTGATGATCAAAGTGACATATACCATGATACCTAGACTAATTACCTCATGGAGAAAGAACCATCTCTGACACAGGATTGAGCCGATGGTGGTGGATGTTGCTACTGCTAACAAAATAAAGATGCTGGAAGAGAGAAAGGGTGGGCCCTCTAGGGCCATGCTAAAGTCAATCCTACTCTCAATACTCCATGTCTAGGACCTATGGGCCTCGAGACATGATCTCCTAGTTATCCCTAGAAGTGGGGGATAATAGTCCTCATTCACTTCGGGACTTCGGGGCTCCGACCTTCGTCTTTGATTATCCTATCCTTCCACTTTACTTGATCCAATGGTCGGTATATTATCTGAAGTGTTCCTCGGATCAGACGACTCATGTCCACTTTGGGACTTTGGCCTTCGAGTAATCTTACTTGTTCTCAATCGTGTTCTGCTGAAGTGGTCAACACCAAATTTGACCACTGTCGATATAACGGTTCCCCTTTTCTATTCCAGATCGATGAATAATACTTAAATATAGATCAAATCTTGATCTAATGGTTGGGAAACATCTCAAAGATCCTGCTTCAGATTTGATGATCCTTCTTTATGGATTACTCTATCCTTCCACTCAACTTGATCCAATGGTCAAGAATGCTCCTGGAGTAGATCAATGATCAAGGATGATCGTGGGGTCCCAACTAGCACGACGTTTAAAACTATTGTCAAGTTCCTCAATGGAAACTGCTCATTGGTAGTGGAATTGATGCCAACCGTAGATATATTGGCAGGTGATGACTGACGGTCTAGACTAATTGTTGGATTTGAATTAACTCGTTGTTTAATTCTCCCTTCGTTCTCTGCAATCAATCCCTTCCCTTGATCTGGTGCTTGCGTATCCAATAGTCACGACTTGATATGATTGTTGACGAGTCCTCCAATGATTCTTCTATTGTAATATGAGGGTCTAGACTAATTGCGGGATTAGAATTAATGTGTTGTTTAATTCTCCCTTCCCTCTCCGCAATCAATACCTACCCTTGATCTGGAGATTGCGTATCCAATGGTCATGACTAGATATGATCGTTGACCAGTCCTCCAATGGTCGTTCTGCACGACTACTCAAAATTGTCTCAATGAACATGATTCTTCCTTGAATCCTTTGGAGTTTTCCTATGTGAATTTCGATCCCGATGGCATTTCTACAATGCACTCTTCCTTTTGAGCTTTTATTAATCTTATTTCTTCTGAGCTTTGAATCTCTTCATATTGTTTAACATTTTCATTCTATGCATACTGTTTGACATTAATGAAAATTCATCAATGATAACTCATCAATGAGAATTCATCATAACAACTTAGCATTACATCACAATGACATCGATTGTTGACATCAATGACAACATATCAATGAAAATATGTCCAACAAATAGGTCGACTCGTGATGCAACATCTTATCCATCAAGTAGTACCTTGAGTTTTTATGTATTTTATGGGTCCCCTTTTCTTACCAAGAATATTTTAACTTCTTTCTAGGGGATCCTTGGGAGAAGCATCTCAAATTTTTCAACATTGTCTTTTAACTCTTGCCAGCTACTTTTACCCTCTGGGCCTTTAGCCCCTTCTTCCCACGAGGTAAGGTACAACCCTTCCTAGTGTAGACAATCCCAATGCCCAAATAAGGATAGGGGAGATGAGAGGAATGAAGACGGAAAGTGGTAAGTATGGAGAGAACAAATGATGACTTTTCACAGATCCACCCAGTGGAAACCCATCCTAAAGGGAGATAAACTTACTAGGGCACCATGTCACCCTTCCAGGTATGAACAAGGAAGACATCATAATTTCCAAGTAAACGTCATGAAATGAAGAAGGATTCAATACAACATATTCAAGTGCTTCAAAAATCAGAGTGATACATACCATGATACCCGGACTCATTACCTCATGGAGCAAGAGTCACTACTACTTTAGGTCTAGGTTGGTGGGATGGATACTACTGTTGGTGATAAATGGAATGAACTAAAGAAAAGAGGGTCTATCTTGGGCCATTCTCAATTCATTTGGCTCTTGGTACTCCATGTCTAGGATCTATGGGCCTCGAGACATGGTCTCCTTAGTTATTCCTAGGCTAGGGGATAACATCTGGCTCCAAATTGGGGACATGTGCTCACCATAGAGCACATGAGAAGATCAACATCTTTGGTATGACATGTTACTTATATATCTCAACAAAGGATATTAGTAATCCCTAGGGTGGTGATATCACCCCTTGTTCATATATGATAAAATAAGCCAATAAAAACATCTATAGTCTATCATATGATCATGAGCATACATATATACATAATGAAACAAGACAATATGAAAATGCCACTACAACTATGATATCATGATAGTCAAATGGTATATACAATAAATGCAAATGCCTACCTAAACTAACTTACTTGTACTTACCTGTGAAGTCAAGTCTCTACCCCATAATGTGTTTTGAGGAGGCGTCCACTAACTAGTAATGGACGTTTCCTCCCTTCTTTCATGGAAAAGTAGTAGGAATCATTGACTAACTTCATTTTGATATTGAAGGGTCCAAGCCAAAAAAAAATTCATCCCTTAATGATGTTAGGCTCCCCCATATTTGTATCCCACTCTAAAACTAGATCTCCTTGCTTGTAGTTCCCTCCTTGGGAATCAACTGCTTCTTGTATTCCGGTGTATTATTTTGAGGGAGGGGGATGGGGTTCTATAGTAAGTACATATTATTGGTTTGGCTCAGTCAAAAAATGTTCATCATCCCCCTTCCATTTGACTAATCCAACTCCTTTCCCTCTAAACCTTATCAAATCATCAATTTCATCCTCTTATGTAGAAGAATAGTCATTCCAGTCTTCAGACAGGTTAGAGGTATCATGAAGATAATCACCCCAACTTGTATCTCTCTCCTACTCCATAACGATGGGGTGGGATTATACCAAATCATTATCCCTTATGTATGTTTTGTGAAAATGTATCATCTCGTCATCACCTTGTGTAATGTTATCCTTATGATTGCTAGGAGGATTCAAGTCACCCTTTCCCTTGGTCCATGTTATCTCATTAATATTGTCTTATTATACCAAGGGAAGAGCGGTCCAGTATTGAAATAATTAGGGATATACAGAGTTGTAGTTACTATGTCCATGATTACACCTTTCAATGTTTTCCATCCTCTTTTGCTTATTATGCAAAGTGATACAATCTTGGTCCCCGACGAGGATAGTTATGTAGGACAAGTCCATCTGCAAAATTCCACCTAAAGTAGTAACCCATTCCATAGATAATATCATTCCCCAATTGTCAGGTATATCAACAACAACGACGTCCATTATGATGTGCAAATCAAGGTAGTCAGCAAGGTGGACTTCAAGACCTTCCATCAAGCCGTAGACCTTGATGCCCTTTGACTCAAATCTACAAACGTTGGCATAACGCCCTGTAACTTCCATCCCTAATTGGTTCATAACCTTTTGTTATCACATGGAATTGATTGGGTCAATTCATTTTGAGATTTTTGTTTTTTATCCTTAGTCTTGTTTAGTTTTTACTTTTTTATTTTCCTTATAATCCTTAGGTTTTAACACAAATAAAGTTAGTGTTATTGTTGGCCCAAATCCTTGGTTTATGACTTCATCTTTGTGACAAGGTTAGACAAGACATCGTTTTTATGCCTCCACCACCACCCTGACATGTCACCAATTCCATGATGTACTAAAACCCCTCCACTTTGTCCCTCTACCTATTAGAAGGTCAAATCATGTTCGTTTTGTACACTACCATCTCATTAGACATTTCATAGCGCATATTAAGTACACTTTTATCTCATCACCATAATTGCACTTATGATGCTTTGTCAGTCGATCTCCTTTTTTCAACACTTATGTTTTTAAGGAGATAACTTGGGATTTCGTCATTTAAATCTTTTCTAACTTTTTTTTCCAAGATTTCAAATTCCTCCCAGCTCGGCGTTGCAGAAACTATTGTTTTCAGACATGCACTACGAAATTTGTTGTGAACTGGATGGTGAAAGTGAATTGGAGGTTAGACTAGTTGCAAGTGGATCCTTCCAAGCTCAAGCATATCAACTTTTAATCCTCATCCTCCAGGTACTCCATGAGATTTTTAAACCCTATTGAAGAACAATAAAAGGTTGTGCTTGTAATTTCTTCTCCTTGGAACTATGAATTCGTGATCCACGCTACCAACCATCCCTCTTACCACTGTTATCACAATTCTCAGCCAACTACAAAACTCTCAACCTATTTTACTAAATATTAAGAATCCCTTGCTGTCAGGCCACCTTGCCTATCCCTTACTTGGATTTTGATGCCTACGCTACGAATTCTACTGTGAATCCCTTGTTTTGGTGCTGCAAACCCTGTACATCAACTCAACACTGTTATCCACTTACCTAACAACCTGTACTAGCTGGTTACCATTAATATTTACATTCTAATTTCAATTCTAATGTCTATCTATTTTGGAAATTGAAAATAAATTTGATGATAAAGTTATTATGATTTTGCAAAATGATGGTGAAGTGTTAAACTAAATATTTTGCAGCTGCTTTCTCCTTGCTTCTCCATTTGTCCTGTATAGTATTATTCCATTTCCTAACTATCAGTTGCCCTTTCATAAGAATATGGGTCAAACAAGTTGAAGAACATTAAAACCCTAGACAAAAGCCAACTCTAAAAAATATTATCCATCCAAACCCTAAGACCTCTATCTTTCTATTTTTCCTCTTGCATCATTCAGATTGTTGTCTTAGTTTTCTTCCTAAAACATCAATTGATACTCCACAATAGAAGAAGGATCACAAGGGTGGGGGAATAGTAAGGACTGAACCCTATGACATGCAACTATTTGTTGTTGAACCTCTGATCAGAGAGGTCTTCCAAAGAGTAGGATGTTTCAATGTCTGTTAGAATATGTAGAGGGGGCACCCTGAGGTAGATAGAGAGTTTTCTTTGAATTTTGATGTTTCCAAAACTAAGGTGGGAACTCTTGAAATTGAGGTATTTGAAGAAACCATAGCAACATCTACTAAGATACCAAACACTGGTGAAATATGGTTTAAGTCCATGAATATAAATGCATCCTTCTCTAAAGAATTACTTAAACCAGAATGTCAGGGAGATAACCTATCAAAGGGAGCACCTAGGAGCCACATGGTTGAAGAATTTGATAAGATGCTAAGGGTGATCCGGATATATTTCACCTGTGAGAGTAGGTTCAATATGATTTATCATTACCAGATTAGAATTTTGTTTCACTTTGTTAGCACTCTGTAATTTTCCCAAGGCTATGGAGGCAATCATAGAGGTAACATCAAACCACTTGGAGTCATGGATCTAGCCCTCCAAGACTTAGAGAGGGATCTCTCTATCTGATATAACTTTGTTTACAATCGATTTTAGGCTAGTTATTATTATACATAGGTTTTGGTTTTTTAAATGTTTTGGTTGGAACAACAAGGGAAAACTATTGGGCAATGGGGTCAAAGAGACCTGATCCAATCAAGACAGGTTCTACAGGAAAACTTACAGGGAAAGGTAGGCACTTTTTTGGATCCTTTAAAATTTTATGAATGATTGGGAAGGATTAATGGTTGGATCAGGTTATAACATGGAAATTAAGAATCCTGGGTTTAACCTTCAAGTGGAAAACATTGATATTGCTTTAAATTGGAATAGGGTGTTTTAAAACAAATCTTGAACTTGATTCTCTTTAAAACAATAGAGAAATAAACACATATGAAAATAGAGAAAACATAATTATAGTGAGAAACACTTCACCAGCTGTATTACTACATTTGATAGATTGTGGCTCTGTGAGTTGATTACAATAATGAGCAATTTTTCCTCAATAGGTTCCAATTGATCAACCCTTTTACATTTGAATTATAAGAATATATATAACAAACTCTCCCCCAAGCTCAGTGTTGAGTACATTTTTATGCTTCCTTTTTACTCTATAAACTACACTTTTTCCTCTATATCCATCCATTTTGCCTTCATTTCATTCCATATTTTCCATAAAACAGCTTATGCAAGGTATATTTATCATTCTTTAGCTTAAGAATTGAGTTTTCTAAATTTTGGCATTAAAATTGAA